>VZTH01015614.1:9633-27559 GCA_013397815.1 Aleadryas rufinucha | reverse complement strand
TGGTGAGAGTGACGGGTTCCTGTGGGATGGAGCAGTTCCTGTGTCCCTTAGGATGGAGAGGTTCCTGTGTCCCGTGGGATGGAGCAGTTGCCGTGGGATGGAGCCGTTCCCATGTCCCTTGGGATGGAGCCGTCCCCGCGCGGCTGTGGCGGGGCAGCCCCAGCACTTCCCCGTCCCGGCGCTTTGGATTTGGGGCATTCCCGGGACCTCGGCTGCCCTGGGATGTGCGGCGGGAGCGGGGCAGGAGCGGGGCTGGCTCGGCCCTTCCAGCAGCAGCTTTCAGATCCCTTTCACCCAGAGAAGCTGAGGCTGCNCCTGGCACAGGGTGCCCAGAGAAGCTGTGGCTGCCCCTGGATCCCTGGCAGTGTCCAAGGCCAGGCTGGACGGGGCTTGGAGCAGCCTGGGACAGTGGAAGGTGTCCCTGCCCATGGCAGGGGTGGGACTGGATGGCTTTAAGGTCCCTTCCAACCCAAACCACTCCAGGATTATATGAACTACCTAAAGTCCTGGTGAAATTCACATTTTAACTGTGAGGGAACAGAGCAACATTCCAAAAGCACCTAAAGAGCCATTTTCAGAAGTATGTCCCACTTAAATGTTTAAAAGCTTTCTGTAATTGCACCACAAAAATCACTTGGTTAAATTAAGCTCACCTGCACATAATTTCTATTGCACAGAATCATAGAATTCCAGGATGGTTGTGTTGGAAGGACCTTAAAGCTCATCCAGTGCCACCCCTGCCATGGGCAGGGACACCTTCCACTGTCCCAGGCTGCTCCAAGCCCCGTCCAACCTGGCCTTGGACACTGCCAGGGATCCAGGGGCAGCCACAGCTTCTCTGGGCACCCTGTGCCAGGGCCTCCCCACCCTCACTGTAATTCCTCCTTGTATCTATTCCAATCTCTTTTAATTTAAAACCATCACCCCTATTTTTAAGAAGCAGGGTAAGAAATTTAATTTTTCTTGGCTGAGAGCTGCAATCTGCCAGAGCTTTAGCTTGTTATAGATTTACCAGCTGAGTGACACTGCTCTGGATTCCCTGGACAGATCAGATATTCTCAGCTAAGGAGTAAGAACCAGCTCCTGCATGCTGGAAGTAGGGTACCAAGTGCTGACTGCATTTTACAGTACCAAAAAAAAAAATTAAAATAAAACGCTCAGGAGCAATGAGTTAATCTGTTGTTCTCTTCAGGGAACAACTTTGAAGACTATTTGAGGATCCTACAGCGTGTCCCGGCCAATGGAACTGCTGCCTACATGAGAGGTCAGTGGGGAGTCCAGGGTGGGGGGAAAGAGTTGGGAAAGAGAGATTTCAGAGCTGTCTGAGGAGCTGCTCGTGTCATTCACACCGGGTTTAGTGGCAAATAGCTTTTTTGGCCAAATGGGCATTTGATAGCAAAAAAATTCCTTAGCTCTCTTGGAATGTGGTTGGCAAACCCCTATCTGATCTTAGAAACGTTTTTTTAACTTGATAAAAATAAAAGGAAATAAAGATTTACCTCCTGCACACGCACAGAGGAATGTACAACCTCTGTGAATATGGAAAATGGATGAATGTTCATCTCCATGAATTCCCTTCACATGCCCAGTGGAGAAATAATGGAGATGAACATTCTGTCCTGGGTTTCCCGAGGGCTGAGTAAATCCTTGGAATTTTTAATGCCCCACTTCCATGTGTGAGCTCCCAGCTGTCTGTTCAGGAGTTTTCCTGGAGTTTCCTGCAGGAAACCACTGAACAGGTCTCTCCTTTCACCAGGAAACACTGCTGGGAGTCCCTGGGGCTGAACTGAGGTCAGTGGAGCTGAGTTAACACCCCTTTGCTTTCCTTCCCAGTGTCCAGCTCAGTGAACAGCTCCAAGCTGAGCCTGGTGGAGAAGGGAATCTGTGAGGCCGTCCAGTGCAAGAGCCAGGAGCTGGTGATCAGGGAGCAAGGCCTCTACCTGATCTTCAGCCACTTGAACTTCCACTTTCCCAACTGCTCCAAGAGCCCTATCGACCTCAAGATCGAGCTCCTGGTGAACGACACGGTGGACAGGCAGACGTTATCCACGCTGTGCGCCTCGGAAACGTGCCAAGACAAGACTTTTAAGACCTTGCTGCAGCTCCACTTGACACACCTGAACGTGCAGGACCGAGTGTCAGTAACACTGAACCACCCTGAATTCCTGAACGACGTTTCCCTCCCCAACGAAAACGTTCTCGGGGTCTTGAGGTACAGCGACGGAATGTGAGCAGCTCCCTGACTTCCCGCTGCTGCCCAGACTCCTCCTCTGAACACCAGTAGCCTGCTTTTACTAGGCACCACCTTGGTTTCAATTTCCCACCTTGCCTCATCCCTAGGGTGAACAAGGAACTTTGTGAGCGTCCCAGAAAGAAACACTGCAAGAGCCACAGCTGCCTGGCTCCCTGGCTTGGCTCCGGGTGGGATTGTTGGACCATCCAGCACATAACCCACAGACCCACCAAGGGTTCCTCAAAACAAAGATTAAAACACAGCCAGATCATGGGAAGAATCTACAATATGGAGACTTTTAGGGTGATAAACTGCTGGCACAGCGCCTGTGCTCAGGACATGGGGAAATCTGTTTATTTTACGGAGTAGTGTTTTAACCCGGTCTTTCCAAAAAACCAACAGTCAGAGCTTGTAGGCGAGGCTTTTCTTTACCACGGGCACACAACGACAGCTCTGGAGCAGTAATGATGAACTTATTGACTCTCAGGCTGGTAGCTGAAACTCTGGGGCAGGACATAGGAGATATGGGATTTACAGGATATCTGTGCTGCATTCTGCTATGGACTTTATGCCATTTCCTTCAAGTGTCTTCCTTGTCACTATTTATCCATCTTTTCTATTTAAATATAAAGCTCTTTGGGACAGAGACTTTGTCTAAGCAGAGTGCTCAGCCTCTGTTCTCCCCTGGGCTTCCCAGGCCTTTTCACATTAAATATTAAAACAGCAGTGGAGTGGCCAATCTGGCAAACAGCAAAGTTCATTAGGGTGCATTTTCCTCGAGTGCTGCCCTGCCAGTTTGGCAGTCCCAGTGTGACACAGACCACACGGGGCTGGGAATCCTCCTCCAGCACCAGCACTTTCTGGAAAGCCAGGACTCCAGACGTCCCCAAAGTCCAGACTTTCCCAAAGACAGTGTCAGACTGACCCTCAGCTGAGAGCTGTGATGTTTGGGCAGGCCGAAGGATGGGGGGTATCTGAGCTTCCTTGGCTTCCTGGAATGTTTAGAGAATGCAGGATAAAAAATGAATCTCAGGCCCTCTTATTCCATGAATTGCAGTAACCCAGGCATTTATTTGCAATTTCATTCTTACAGAGTGGGGAGGGAAAGGACCGAGATGTTCCCAAAGCTGGTGCCAGTTCAATCCTTGCCCTTTTCCCTTCACCTCTGGCACCCCAGCAAGGCCTATCTCACCATTACTGGAGTTTTTCCCCTTGCACAACTGGCATTTTTCTATGACTGGAGCTTGGCAAACTCTCCACAGCAAACATTTAGTCATCGATTGAGTTTCTGGCTGCAGAAACCCGGTGGTTTATCATCCAGGCTCAGTGGATGCTGGTGACTGATGGAGCTCCGTTTGTGTGAGCACACTCCAAGTGTTCCTCAGAGCAGTAATTTGTTTCTTGTTTTACATCACCAGAAACCGATGGTGCATATCAATGAGGTTTTGTCTCGTCGGCCAGATGACTTCAAAATACACCAGACACTTTCCAAAGGTCAAAAGGAACCAATATGATTCACTGCTAGAGATACACACTTTCTGTTTTGATAAACATTGATGCAAACAAAAATTCCTCCTGCTGTTAATGACTCAGCAAAAAAAAAAAAAAAAAAAAGAAAAGAAAACTAAATCCAAAAGAAAAAACCCCAAACCCCATGGATTTAGTTTTCTTTTCTTTCTTTTTCCCTCAGCAAAGAGAAATTTATTTTTATAAGAGTCAGCTGACCCTGCCTATGACTTTGTAACCTCCACTGGGATCTCCTCACCCCTCTGGGCCCTATAAATCTCTCATGTCTCTGATTAGAGTTTTTAACTTCTACTTGCCTCCACTCTGATGCACACAACCAATTTCCAGAGAAGTTAAAGCAAGCCTGGCAGTGGGGGATCACAGCTCCTGAACACAGAAGCAGTCAGTGAATGAAAATATGCATCTCCTCACACATCCCACCACTCCTCCTCTCCCTCAAGGCTTTGAAATGAAAGAGAAAGGGCATTCTTTAAAATAAAGCAGCTCTCCCTGCACGGGGTGATTTTATTCCATTATTTTTCCAGACGGAGAAAATCCTGACAAAGCAGTGCTAAGCTGCTCAGCCCCAGGCTTTTTAATACCTCTGGATAGAGAAATCTGGCCTCTACCCCATTGCCTCTGAGGAATAAGGATAAATTATAGCCAGAAAGAGAGCCCATTAATAGGGGACAATTTCCCCATCAGTTATAAAAATGTTAAACAGCTTTCACTGAAGCAAGGCCCTGAGCCAGGCAGACTCCAAGTCACTTCATTCCTTCATCCCTTTTCCTTTTTTTGCTTTTTTTCCTTAAGTTTTTTGAAGCAGGTCATTTTGACAACAATCCTGCATTTAAAAAATACCCAGGCTGGTCCTTCCCACAGGGATGTGTCACTCCAGCAGCATCAGGAGCAATTCCCTGTGGGGAACAGCCCTGTTTGCAGCAGGAGGGTCCTGGCTCTGCCCAGGAGCATCTTCTGAGGAACCACACCTTGCTCTGGCTCCCCACCCACAGGGCCCAGCCCAGGAGAGGGGAGGGATCCTAAAAGCACTGAAGTCATGGAGAAACCGTGAAAATTCCTCCCCTGGTCCTCAGATGTGGCAAATGTGGGGTTTTCTGTGCCTGGGTGTGATTGCCAACTCCACCAGACACAGGGAGCAGCAACAATCCCACAGCTCTGCTCTGTACAGGGGTTTGGACCCTTCCCAGACACTGATAAAGCTGCACTCTTAATCTGATATCTGCTTGGCCGTGGGGCATCTATAGGATTTATCCCTAATCTTGGTTGATAGGGGGAAAAATGCCTATTATTGGCTTAGTTCTGTCTGTTGTTAATTGCTGTGGAAATTCTTAACAGGGACTTCAATAGCAGTCAAGCTGATGTAACACATTTCCATCCCAGCTCAGCCAGGGGCAGCAACACCAAATCTGATCAGGTTTAATATCAGAGATCACAGAGCTGGATCTGAGCTGTGCCAGAGCCGTGAAGGCTTTGAAACCACGAGTGCAATCAGATTTCACAAGGCTCGGTGACACCTCCCATGAAATTGGCCCGAACCCAAACTCCTCAAAGCTCAGCTCTGAAAATTAGGCCACGGCTTATCTGACACAGATTCATTATTCACAGAGGGACTTTCACATTCACTTCTGGGTTTGTTTCAGTTTTTTGTTCAGCACGAGGAGAGAACATTCCAGTGACTGAGAGAGAAACCCCTTCCTGTGCCAAGGGCCAACAGGGGCTGTTGGCAACCTAAAAATGCACAGAGGTCCCTATTTAAAGATCCCACTTGGCTCATTAGGGCCCTGACCTCCTGTGCAGCAACTGCCTGGCTCTGCACTGCTCTGATCCATCCAGATTCCTTGAGAGAACAAGCATCACTCTGCAAAATCCTTGGCCAATTGCTCATGCTCTTAAATTATTATTATTATTCTTATTCAGAATGTTACTAGACAGAAAAATACCACGCAGCTCCACTGTTTCCAGCACCCTATCCTGAAGATAACATAAGAAAGGGACTACTCAACACAAATAACCAACCTAAAAAGCAAAATAAATAAGAAACTTTTGGTTTTGGGACCTTAAAACAGGTCTTTAAAAAGTGGAAGTGATACAACTTGTGTTTGGTGAGAACAGCAAGAGAAAACCTCAGAGCAAAGGCAGCTTCTGGAGGGAGAATGACTGAAATAAATGCAAATTTTGATGAGCAACACTTGAGGCAGCAGGAGCTGCCCGGAGTGACCTCAAAACCTCCTCCAGCCCCAGCTTTTAATGGTTTTAATTGGCTCAGTTTTGAGGAACGTGAGGGTACAGGGTCTTGGAAAAATGTTTGGAAGAGCACATTCTGCAGTCAAACCTGGAACCTGCCACCCCATGGTTTAAATTCCCAGTTTTCCTTTTCACTGCTGATCCCAGGAGCTTGAAGGTTTGGGATGGAGGGGGGTGGAGCCCCAAGAAGGACAGCACGGCACTGTCTGAAATTCAGGCTCAAGGAGAAACTCAGGTGCTTCCTGAGGGAAGGTTGTGAGACCCCAGAGCTCGACATTTCCTTGGGGGCAGAGCCTTCTCCCTCTCAGCATTCCCTGGGATTGCAGCAGCCTCCCTGCCCTGCTGTGAGTCAGGGACGCTGCACACCAGGAGTGAAGCCATCGGTTTTTCCTGAGCTGCCATATCCTGCAGTCCTGACATTCCATTTCCCTTCATGTCAACACCTTCTAAATTTAGGCTCCCTAATTCCTTCTTAGAGCCAATGTGAAACAGGAAGCTCCAGGTGAGTCAGAGCACCCAAAATAGCTGCCTAGAAAAGCCAGGCTCAGCTGCTGAGTGAGCCTTTACTCCATCCAGCCACCTCAGACTCAACAGCCTCACTCAGTTCCAGATAAAGGAAAGATTATTTAATGTGTGGATTGGTAATTTATGGCCACTTTCCAGGGATAATTTATGGGCTGAGGCCTCCAAGCAGGACACATTTGTGAGGTGAAACACAATGACAGCTGAGCAGGTTGGTAGATTTATGGACACAAAAGAATAAGATTTGCCAGTTTAGGTCATTTTTATTCCACTTATTCCTTGGACTTGTCCAGATCTGACAGAGGGAGAGCCACATTTTGGAATTAAGCAACAATTCAGTATTGGAAGTCACTTTAGAAGCTACTTTTCTCATATAAAACCATGTAGCAAATATTTGACAATTTTTTCATTCCTTCACTTTGTATATTTTTAATTTCCTTGGGTTTTCATCATTCTGCTTCTTCCTCTCTTTGCTTCTATTTTTATGTCTCTATTTTTGTGTGAAAGTGGATGGAAAAGGAAATCAAACATAAGGTAAAGGGGGAAAAGGAAGTAAAGCAGAGTGTGAAGAATTGGGGGAAAATACCCAATACTGTTTGAACAGTTAAATGAGGTCTAAGAAGCTCTGAATCCAAGGATGTGAGGGAATGTGGCTCCAAGGCCAGGTTGGACACGGCTTGGAGCAACCTGGGATAGTGGAAGGTGTCCCTGCCTATGGAATGGGGGGAATGAGATGAGCTTTAAGGTCCCTTCCAACCCAAACCAGTGTGGGATCCTTTGATTCCAACATTCACACCGATCACAACCTGAAACCGGCAATTTCTACATCTTATGCTTTAGAGGAAGGAGAAGTTTGATGCTGAAAAATGCTATTATATGCAATTTTAAAATACTTTCTATGAATGTAATTCCCAGGGCTTTAACCAAGTTCCTCAAGCTTGACAGCGGTGGGAGAGCAGGACTTTTGCCTGTGGCAGGCAGAATTCTGAGCAGTCTTGCAGAGCCTTTATATTTAAAGGGTGTTTTTCATGTTTAAGCTGGACTGTGTTGTACGAGTGCTCACTGGGGGCTTTAGCAGTGACACCTATGAAATGTCACAATAACTCCATCATTTAGATGAAATTGTGTTGTGTTAATTATTGCAGTTTAAATATTGGGGGCACAGGGTTTTTTCCTGAATAAACACACCTGGTTCAGAGCACAGTGGTGAGAGTGTCTTTAATTATCTTCAGACAAATTTCAGGGCAGCTTTTAGGGTAGAGATAGGCACAGGCTGATCCTGCAGCCCAAGAAATACAAATTTATCCCTTTTGGGAAAGGAATTCCTAGTGCTGAACCACAGAGCCCTTTGGACAACTGCTTGGGCTGAGGGCCGCAGGGGGGATCTGCCCTTCTCCCATAAAGCTGTGAGAGAATCCCAGAATCCCAGAAGTGTTTGGGTTGGAAGGGACCTTAAAGCTCATCTCATTCCCCCCATTCCATGGGCAGGGACACCTTCCACTCTCCCAGGTTGCTCCAAGCCGTGTCCAACCTGGCCTTGGAGCCACATTCCCTCACATCCTTGGAGCCAGAGCTCCTGTAGAGCTCATTTAACTGTTCAAACAGTATTGGGAATTTTCCCAATTCTCCACACTTTGCTTTCTTTCCTTTTTCTCCCTTCACCTTATGTTTGATTTCCTTTTCCCATCCACTTTTATGCAAAAACAGAGATGGACAAACAGAAGCACTTTCCACTATGCCAGGTTGCTCCAAACCTTGTCCAACTTGGCCTTGAATATTCCAGGGATGGGGCAGCCACAGCTTCTCTGGGCACCCTGTGCCAGGGCCTCATCACCCTCATGGGGAATAATTTCTTCCCAATATCCCACCTAAATTTCCCCTCTGCCAGCTTAAAGCCATTCCCCAGTCCTGTCACTACACGCTCAGGTTGAACTGAATGATCTCAGAGATCTTTTCCACTTAATTGATTCTGTCATTCCTTGTGGTTCTCTGATTCATTGCAGAGCTACAGAGATGTTTGCAGGATCTCCCAGTGCTTGGCAGGTTTTTGGTTTTCTCTCATGAGGGTAAAATGTCTGCATGAAGATTTAATCACTCAAACAGCTCAGCAGAGTGCTGGTCCAAGTTTCGGAGTTCAGTTCTGGAAAGGGCTCGTGCTTTTGCTGTGACGCAGGGGAGCACTTCAGCGCAGACCTCGCTGCCATCAGGTGTTTAACAGCAACCAAGAGGCTCTGAAAATCCACAGACACTTAAATTCTGGAGTGGTTTTAAGCAGGAACAGTCACAGTGCAGGAGTTCAGGTGCCGAAGCAGCCCAGGGTCACAGTGCTGTATCAACATTTGAGTAAGAGACCTTTGTTTAGTGCCAATGTTTTTAATAAATGAGTCACTTGATCTTTCCCTTCAGCTTTGATCATGGAATCACTGAATGGTTTGGGTTGGAAAAGACCTTAAAGGTCACCTAATTCCACTCCATTCCATGGGCAGGGACACCTTCCACTATCCCAGGTAGCTCCAACCTGGCCTTGGACCCTCCCAGGGATGGGGCAGCCACAGCTTCTCTGGGCACCCTGTGCTGATCCTTCACTACAAAACACATTAGGGGTGTTTTAAGGTCCAAATAACTTCAATTTAAAGGGTATAAAATTCACTAAGCAACAAGGACTTCAGCGTGCATTTTGTTTAGGTGTTACATAAATTCACTCAAAGGATAACAGGACAAGGGTATAAAAAAATTCTTAAGCTGATTTTTGTTAAAAAAATTAAATAAAACTGAAAAGAAAACTATTGTAACTATGAGAAGAAAACACAACAGACCTGACTCATTCTACAAGTCCTCTTATGTCAAATTCCATGAAGATTAGACAAAGTAATTTCCCTCTTGTAAAAGAGAAATTAGAAAATAACTTTATTAATTATCTGCCCCAGGAGGTACATGCCATGTACAAGTCCAATTTTTTTTTTTTTTTCGTTTTGAATTTCCAGTCAGAGATTTGCTTTCATGAAGGAAGGATGTGATTTATGGGAGCAGATTCATTAGGATGTTATTGTCAAGAGTGCATTTCAGCAGGAGCACAGCCAGCAGAAGGCTGAGCCTTTCAGAAGTGAAATGAAGCTGGTTTAGGCACTGCAGGGGAAAGCAAAACCCGCTGGTCTTGAGCCAAAACCAGGAGTATCCAGCAGGGAAAGGGCAAGGCCTGTCCCATGCTCCATCCCATCCCACCAGGAGATCCCCTGGAGTCTGACACGAGATGTCTCAGCTCTTCTGGCCACGCTGTATCCAGAGAGATCACATTAAAAACTCACCACCCCAACCTCCTGAGGGGCAATAAGCACAGACTAATTAATTATTCAGCAACATGAAGGGGGAATCACTCCTCTGGGTTGTTTTGCATTAATGACCTTTCGGTCAGGGTGAGGCATCACTGCTTGGCTTTCCTCACTGTGTCCCTCAAACAGAAATGACTCAGGGCCCTCACTCGAGGTGACATAGCTGATTTTGTTCCATTTTGCAAGTTTTCCCTCCTGTTGCTGCCTGAGCCACCCACAGAAACAAGGGAAAATACGTAAATCCAGGGATCTGTAACCAAACCGCTCAGAGAGGAAGCTCGAGGAGGAAAGAGAAAACAACGACACTCAGTGTGAAAAGCAGCCAAGTCACAGAGTTCCCTGCGTAGCTGGGAGATAACTCAGCTAATCTGCTTTCATACATCTTAAAGGGTTCCTAGAAACTTTCTATTTTTAGCATTCTTTCCAAATCCCATCAAATGGGCAAAATGAGTGGGTTGAACAGCAGTCACTCCAACAAATAATCCAGGACAGGAAAATCCACTCTGGTCCATTAGCAGGAATCCCAGCTTCTAACAGGAAAGAAACTTATCTCTGATGATTTTTACAAGTTCTTAGGCTGCAGTTTGTTTACATTCCAGGATTCTAAAATAGCCTGAGCCTACTCAGACCAAACAACCTGATTTATCCCCTTTTAATGGGGACCTGTATTACTGAATATGGAAACTCATATCATTCCTGAATTTTTTTTTCCAGAAAGATCAGTGTCCAAAGGGGAGGAAAGAGATTTGTTTCTCCACTCTTCATTAGAAATTGCCCATCAGAGAATGAAAAGTTTATGTTAAAGACAAAATGGGAATATCACAGAAAGAAACTGAAACCAAATTTTTTTTGTTTGTTTTTCCCAAAGCTTGCAGGGCTCAGCCCATGAGGAAAACCAAGAAAGTGCAAGCCACGAATTTTTGCACCAAGACATGACTTTTTCTCACTTTTTCTGGAAAGTACCAGTTTCACTGGAGCTTGTATCAACAGGGGTTGCTAAGAGCATGGTTGGAATTTCTGATCAGAACCACAGAAAGACCAAGGCATTAACTTAAAATATCCAGGGGATCTGGCTCTTCCCAGAGCCAGGAGGGGCTGCAAAGCTTTACACCAGCAGGTGTGTTACCACCACAGCACATCCCTGCTCAAATTCCTGATAATTAACACAGGGATGTGACTGTGGTTAAGAACACCCTGGTGGAGTGTCCCTCTCCTTGGCTGCAGCGTTGGAGCTTCCTTCCTGATAACAGACTTTTAAAAATCCCAAAAATGCTAAGGAAGAACCTCAGTGCTGAAAATAGAATCTGGGAGCTGCTGCTGGGCATGGTCCAGTAAAACTCCTCTGCTGGAAGGGTTGGTGGTCCAAAACTCCCTGATTTCCCCCCAGGGGACCAGTGATGCCTTTTCTTGGCCTTAAAATCAAGAGCCAAATGGTTAGAAGGGAAAAAAAGGGATTTTACCTCGGTATTTATTATAAGGATCCTTGGTGCACCCTGTGCAGGTGGAGCACACTGGAATGCACACCGAAATGCACCCCCGTGAGCACACCCAAATGCCCACCCACAATAGTTATGGTATAAAATTATAGGCTTTACCAATTAACAAATCTATCAAAGATTCCCCAATGAGAGGCTGAGTGAACCCCCCTCCCCGAGGAACTTTCCCCCCTGGCCAGGCCTAGCTCAGGTTACAAAATGTGTTCCAGAGAAGCCCTCGGTGTCTGAGGCTTCTGAGATGTTTGGTCTCCTGGCTTAAGGGAATATTGGCTCTGTGCTGGTTATCAAAGCTGAAGAATGAGAAGTGTGTGGGCTAAAAGGCCCTTAAGAATACATAAAAGTTATACAAAAGAGTATAGAGAGGGGGTATATATAAAAAGCAAAAAAGCATCATGGCATCACCAGAATGCCTTATCTCTGTGTCAGAGGCCTAACAAATTAGTGTCAGTTATTTGTTTTGGGGGTTTGAGAGAAAAGCTCCAGAGAGAGTCCCTGAAGAGCTGCAAACACTTGCCACACACAGGAGGAATTTTCATAGAATCACAGAATATCCTGAGTTGGAAGGGACCCACCAGGATCATCCAGCCCAGCTCCCAGCCCTGCCCAGACACCCCAACAACCCCACCCTGGGCATCCCTGGCAGCGCTGCCCAAACGCTCCGGGAGCTCTGGCAGCCTCGGGGCCGTGCCCATTCCCTGGGGAGCCTGGGCAGTGCCCAGCACCCTCTGGGGGAAGAACCTTTCCCTGATATCAACCTAAACCTCCCCAGACTCAGAATTTACAGTCCATAGTTACTGGGGTCTTCTGGACAAGCCCATCACTCCCCAGAGGAGGCTGTGCCATCCTTCCAACGTTGTTCCAAACGCCCTCGGAGCAGCACCCAGAACAGCACTGAGCAGCCAAGACTACTCACCCTCCCTCACACACTGATTCTCCAGCTCTGCCTCGCTGTCTTGTTGCCATGAGGCTCTTACTCCTCCCTCAAAAACAAAGGAATCCCTGGAAAACATGTGCTAGGCCTTTTCTTTGGTATTTTCTTTCACCACAGAGAAAAGCAGGAAGTGCAAGGTGTTGGTCAGCGCTTCCTCTTTCCATTCCCTCGAATCCTTTTCTCTCCTACACTGATTTTCTGTGTTCCAGCTGCACTCTGTGACCTTCCCTCTGGCACCTTGGGGAGGGTCACGTCACTGGGAGGTGTCTTGAAAACACAGCCAGACACAAACTCTGTAGTGGAAGGGCACTGGGACACCACTGCCCGCTTCCTCTTCTCACAAGAAACTCTTGTGGGAGTTGGAGAAAGAAGAAAACTGTTTTGCATGTTGAAGAGAACGATCTGTCATCTTGCCAGAGCTCAGAGTGGATTTTGCCTGGAGGTTTCCAAGGAGTCTGAAAGAGTGAATGTACAGCTTGATTAGAAACACACTGAGATTTGGACAGCAGCTACTTGAAATTACGGCATTCCTGATCGTTCCCAGCTCTGCCACGGGCTCAGGATGGCTGAGACTGACTGACTGAAACCAGATTGAGGGCAGAGTTTGTCCCAGCCATGGTGCTGGCATGGGGCAGTCACAGTGGGGGATGCTGGTGGGGCTGGGTGTGACAAATCCCACACCAGGCGTGAGGCTGGGACCATCCCGGGATGAGGCTGGGGCCATCCAGGAATGATCCCGGGAGCAGTGATGCTGCTCCAGGGCAGACAGAGAGGCTGCCCAGGCTCACCTGCAGCCAGGTGTTCTCCTGGCCCATGCTGAGGGTCACTGTTCCCTCCCACCCCTTATCAACCTCACCCCGTGTCCTGCTGCCTGTTCCTGGCTGTCCCAGCCCCTGCACGGACAGCACGGGACAACGAAGGGATGGTAAATCTGGGCTCGGGATCCTCTGCAAGCTCTGGCAAGTCAAGGACAATGACTCTGAGCTGTCTTCATTTCGAGCTCTGCTGGAGGTCATCCCTGCTCCCACCACCCTCCAAAAGCACTTGCACAAAATGAGCTGTGATCCAAGAGAATATCTGCCCATATCCTACCTGAGGCTTGCTTCCTGATCCACAATAAAATACACCTAAAACACACCAAACATTACCCCAACTCTCCATCACACATGGATGCTCAGAAGCACGGGATTAACGTTATCAGAGGAACTGGAAAGGATGACAGATGCATTTGTAGAAAGCACAGAAGGCTTTCAAAGACGAGTTTTCACTGTTGCACATGTATGAACCACCCCTATGGGATACAGCCCCTGGGACTAAAGGACTCCAAGGCAGTTCCCCCAGTGTTCCTGAGCAGGATCCAAATACCATGGGAGCACAATCAATTCAGCATGGAAGCTTAAAAACAAAACAGTTCGGAGGCATTTCAACTGTACATCACATATTGGATCATGTACTTCAACCACAAATAGATGTCTTCCAAAGAAGAAGTTTAATTCTGCTACTGTGTTCAGTTCTCAGACTGAAAGTGAAATTTCAGTGCATTCCTCTGTTCCAAATGTTGCTTTTTAGTCATGATTTCAGAATATTTCAGTTTACTTGAAATAATTTAATCTTGACATGTGGGGTATTAGAGCTTAGGACTCATTATGTTGAGATAGAAGGAATGGTCAAAAAAAAAATCTAACCTTATGGTGGAAAATAATTGTCTGTCTCATATAATGGAAAGTCAAATCCTTTTCTAATTATTTTCTAGAAAAGGTTAAAAAAAATTAATCACAGGTCATAAGCAATCATCAACTCTCCTCAACTTCCCTTGGAAGTGCTGGATGCCCTACACCTTGGAAATTATATTTAGGCATTTATTCATGTGCATTACTCTCATTACTTTCGTTTTTAGGATGAAAATGGACAAGTTCCCCTCCCTTCACTGTTCCCAGATATCAGGCACAGTTGCCCAGAAGAACCATTCTGAGTTCCACGCTCCCTCAGCCTCCCCGAGCTGTGCCCTGGGATGGAGCTGCCACATTCCCTGTGGAGCCATCCCAACCCAGCCCCCCTCCCCAGGCTGGGAGAGCAGCATTCCCAGCCCATGCTTGGCTGAGACACAAACCCAGCACATTTTGTTTGGGGCAAGGCACTCATGAGGTCATACAGCCTGATTTTCACAACAGCCAGGCCTGGGCATCCCATGGCCATGGTGAGTCAGGGAAAACCCCTGGAACTGTACCTTTCCCTTCCCTCTTTCCCTGTCACCACCCAGAGGATTTCTTAGGGACCTCTGGCACTTCTCCTGCTGCTGTTGTGGCTCAAGGAAAGAGCTTTTAGCACTCTGCCCTCTTTCCCAGCCAGCAGGAGCAGAACGACAAATAGAGGTGCAAGGTTGAGGCAAACCTTTATCTAACCAAACAGATCCTGCAGGTTTCCAATTAAACCAACACAAACCCCAGGCTCTGATTCATCCAGCAACTCATTTTGGTGGGGAATGGGAGGAAATCACCCAAGGCAGAGCAAAGACCAGTGATTTTATAGATGTTTTATCAGGCATCGAGGCAGTCAGCACCGATCACAACTCAACAGCAAGGCTTTGGTGGCAACTTGCTCAGCATGCAGGAGAGACCACTGAGAATCTGTCCAGAATCTTGGATCATCTCAGTGATGGAAAGAGGCCTGTGACCAAGTCTTGTGCAAGTGGAAGCTGTGGTTGATCACACGCAATGCAAAACCTGTGGTAACGTTTGATGTCACCAGGTACTCTCCTGCCAAAAGGAAAAGTGACCTGAGAATGAGTCTCGTAGACAGGAGCCAGCAGGTGCTGCTCAGTCTGATAATTGGTTGATTAAATGTGCTCACTCCTTGACTTTATCCTAGGACAGGACAGGCAGTGATCCCATCTCTGCCACCTTCTCCTGAAACTGCGCAAGGAGCTCAATTAAGGGGAGGGGAGGAGAGTGAGAAGCACCAGGGCGAAAACCACAAGCCCAGGAGCTAAACCAATTTGCCTTTTATGTTCCATGCTCCCCTTTCATGCCTGGCCTCTTGCTGAGGATCAAGCAAAACAACTTACATAACCTCCCGAGAGCACAGTGACGTCCTCAGGGGGCCGGTCCCACTCATCCCCGCCTCACATGTGTTCAGACATGCCCGTGAGGTACAGCATCCAGCTCCTGCTGCTTCCACCACAGCCACAGCGCCCTGAAACAGCCTCTCCCCTACTTAAAGAGCCCTAAATATTAAATAGAAATGAATTTCACTTTAATCAAAGACACAATAGCCAGCAGCCCATCGGTCACTGTTTTACGTTGTTATTTTCATTAACGTCAGTGCAAGACCTCAAGGTCCTATTACATTTCCCATCCTAATTTCTTTCCTTCGTGCCTAACTCTGCACTGTGCACATTAAGGAGCCCTGCACATGTTTTCTGCTGCTCTTGGCCTTTTCTGAGATCCTTCTGAAACACACAGATGTGGGGTTCTTTAATCAGGACGATGACATGTGACCAGGCCCTACCAGACATTGCAAAATCAGTGGGATCTTGCCAGGGAGCTGAATGATTGCAGGACTTGGGCCAATCCAGTAAACAATTAGCCTGCTCTTGGCAGGAAGGGAAGACTGGTTTTTGGGAGAAAAACTTTTAGAAAAGAAAAGCTGAACAGAGTTAAATAAATTACTCATCATGGGCCTTGGGTGCAGATTCATCCCAAGTTCTCCCACTCAGTCACTGAAAAGGAGAGGGGGAAAAACAAAAGGATATTTCTGGTCTGGAGACCTGGTTTTTCTGCTTTGTCTGACCCCAGTGGCCTTGCTGAGCTTCCAAAAACTGGTCAGCCTTTTCCAGGCTTCCTCTCCTGTTGATGTGTGGGCAACCGCAGACCTGGAAGCGCTGTGGGAAGGATGGGCTTCCCCTGCCCTGGAAAACATCCTTCTCCTACAGCTCCTCAGTGCTGTCCATGACAACCCATTCCCACATATTTCCTGGGATTCCTCCAGGTCCTCACTCTCATTCCTGGGCTGCTGCCAGCCATGTGTGGCCCATGGGCTCCCACGGCAGGAAGACCAGAGGCCATCACAGAGCCAGGCGAGGCCTCCTGCCCTCCTGGACCTGCACATCCTCAGGGAAGGCTGAGTGTGTTCTGCATCTGCTCAGGATGCATGAGGAGAACATCTCCCCTGACCCAAAAGAGGCCAAAAGGAGGGTGAGGTCCCCCTGCCTTGTCAGCAGCTCTGTCCCACACACACCCCCAAAGGCAGAGAAAGCTCAGCTGGGCCCTGGCTGTGTCCTGGGCATGTTCCCTGCCAGGGAAGGTCTGCCAGGCAGCTGTGCAGGCAGGGCTCCACAAACCCCTGGCCCTGCTGACTCACAGCAGTTGCTTTACTCTTCCTTCTGCTTTTTCCACCTCTGCTCATGGTCATCATCTCACAATTGGAGAAATAAAACAGTGACGTACATAGAAATCCACAGCGCTGCCTACTCTGCTGGCCAGAGTTGCCTCATCCTAATCCTTGTCCCCTCTCAAGGGCACGTGGCCATCTCTCCCCTTGCAGGGAGAAGTTGTTTTCTCCAAAGGCATCCAAACATTTCCCAAGAAAAATCTCAGAAAAAGCGACTTCTCTGCTATGTAAACTTTCATGCAGTGATAACTGGACCCATCCCAAAGCAGAGCTGGAAAATGTTGGAAATGTGTTGGAAAATGTTTTGCTGGCCACTTCTCCCACTTAAGCAAAGCTGGAGGAACTCAGCTCAGGAAATAGAAGGAATTTGGCTGCATAACCAAGGATTGTTTCACTTTGCACAACATCTGAGATGTGAGAAACTTGACACTAAATGGTGCTATTTGATTGATTATTAATAACATTATCAGCTTTAATTAATTGGAGTCCATGGCTGAAAGAGTCAGATGTGGATATAAATATGTGTTTTGGCTGGACCAGATTTTGGGGATCTGTAGCCCACCCTCCTGCTCAAAGCAAGACTGACACCGGCACAGGATCAGTTTGGCTGTGGCTTTCCCTGACCAAGTCCTGACAGCTCCCCAGGGAAGGGCTTTGGACATCTCTCTGAGGGCCTTTTCCTGAGCTCTATCACCCTCTGAGTGAAGAAGGTTATCCTAAACTCCATCATCAAGTTCCTAAAGGCAGTTGACGGCTGTGAATCACCCCTGGGTGCATTAGCTGGCACTGCCAGGACTTTTTCGCTCCCCTTTGCCAAAAAACCCAGCTCAGCGTTCTCAACATTTCCCAGTTGTGCTGGGCAGGACCCTGAGCATCTCCATAGGGCCTGTAGGAAGTGGGAAGGCAGCTCCTGATCTCTGCTCCCTGGGATGGGACATGAGGGAATGGCTCAGAGCTGCATCAGGGCAGGTTCAGACTCCACACTGGGAATCATTTCTTTACAGAGAGTGTGGTCAAACACTGGACCAGAATTCCTGGAGAGAAATGGCCTGGTCGTGTTTAAGAGGCTTTTGGACAATGCCCTTAAGAATTTGCTTTAACATTTGGTCAGCTCTGAAGAGGTCTGGCAGTTGGATGAGATGATCCTTGTAGGTTTTTCCCAGCTGAGATTTGTCTTGTCTTCTCTTTTCTCTTCTCTTCTCTTCTCTTCTCTTCTCTTCTCTTCTCTTCTCTTCTCTTCTCTTCTCTTCTCTTC
>VZTH01015613.1:1649454-1683520 GCA_013397815.1 Aleadryas rufinucha | reverse complement strand
GGGGCGGCGGGCGGGGGGCAGTGATGGAGCGGGTGGTGCTGGTGACCGGTGCCAGCGGGTGAGCGCCGGGGCCGCCCGGACACCGCCGGACACCGCGGCCGGGGGGCCGGGAGGGGCGGGCTGGCCTGGGCAAGGCTCTCTCTGACACCGTCCCGTTGCAGCGGCCTGGGGTTCGCGCTGTGCCAGCGGCTGCTGGAGGAGGATGGCCGCATCCACCTGTGCATCGCCTGCCGCGACGTGCAGAAGAGCGAAGCCACGCGGGACCTCATCCTGGCCACCCATCCCGCCGCCCAGGTCTCCACCGTGGAAGTGGACCTGGGCAGCCTGGCCTCCATCCTGCGGGCCACCCGTGAGCTCCGCTGCAGGTATGGGATCTCCACCCCGTCAGACACCCCCTGCCCGCGCTCCACCCTACTGGACACCCCTGTCCGCTCTTCAACCCCGCCTCCTCTGCTCTTCTCCACGCAGGTTTCAGCGCCTGGACTTTGTCTACCTCAACGCTGGGATCATGCCCAACCCGCACGTGAACTTCAAGGCTCTCTGGCATGGTCTCTTCACCGGGTAGGAGATGTTGCCGGGGGTTCCAGCTCCCCGCTTGTGGGAAGCACGGGGTGCTGGCATCGTCAAGACGTGCCCTTGGGTCCTGTGCTGAAGAGCCTATCTCCCTTCCTGGTGTGAGATAGGGCACATCCCTGTGGGATGCACGGTCTTGTGTGGAGTGGGTTTGACGGCTGAGTGCCGTGCTGGGATGGTCCAAGGCACCCAGTGCCGCTTCTGATCCCAGGTGTGAGGCCCGCTGGGTGCAAGGGGAGGGCAAGAGGTCACCCAAAGCCTGCAGCCCCTGGCACTGCATGAGAAATGCTGCTGTGTTGAAGTTGGCTCATGCTGGATCTCCTTACTGTTGTTCTGATGCCAGTATAGGTTTTTGTAGTTGTTTGTAGCTGTGGATCACAGTATCTTGTGAAGCTGATGGTGTTGGTATATTGTTATTCTATAAGCAACACCGGGAGGCTGAGCTGGGGAGCGCAGTGACTTGTGTCAGCTCTAATGGAAGTGTTGGGGTGTTGAGCACTGATGCCAGACTGGTTTCCTTGCCTGCATTAGGTGTGGCCTGAGGGCTTAGTTCCGTGCTGGAGCTTGATTAAGTTATCTGAGCGTGAAATGAAGGAACGAGGTGTTTTTAACGGTACTTTACTGTGGGAAAGTGAAGGAAGGGACACGTCTTCTCTGGTCTAGTCAGTACTGAGACACTTGCAAATAAAGGACCTGGGGTACTCTGTAAACTTTTCCCATCTATTTTTTTCATGGTTTGGTATTGCCCTTGAAGGTGAGACTGTGTGGAGCCTGTGAGGTGGGGGGTGTTTTTCAAGGGCTGAGGTGGGGGAGTGGTAGATTTCTGCTGGCAGTGTTCTTCACTAACTCCTGTCCTTGTCTTCCAGGAAGGTGCTTCACATGCTGACCACTGCAGAAGGCATCATGACCCAGACGGACAGGCTGAATGGTGATGGACTTCAGGAGGTGTTTGCTACCAACCTTTTTGGACACTTTATCCTGGTGAGGCTTTGTGTGAAGATTGAACCCTCAGTCTGAGGTTTGATGTGGGTAGGGATGGGTCTGGGCAGTGCAGATGAATCAGTTCTCACAGGTTCAGATGCTGCAGCCTGACAGATAAAGAATGATAGGGCCAAGGCCTTGAGATTTGTTTAAATAGCAATAAATGGTGAGTTTTGTTGCAAGAGTTAATGTAATTTTGAGGTTCCTCTAGTAAGCCAGCAGATAGAGGTAAATCATATGTAGTTCTCCATCCAGGATAAATACTAAGGCTTTGCTGTATTAAATTCTGAGGTGCTCAACTGAGTTGTCCAGGAGAATGACACCTGCTTGTACAAGTGTCTGCTTTTGGCTAGTCTAGGAAAAGCTGACTGAGAAAGCTGAGAGAAGCTCACAGCCTTTAAGTACTGTGAAGTTATACCCTAAGACTGGGAAAATGCTGTGTTAAATAAGTTAACAATTCTTTTTCAGGTTCGTCAGCTTCAGTCTCTGCTCTGCGGTAATGAGAAGCCCTCACGACTCATCTGGACCTCCTCCAGCAATGCCAGGGAGTCTGCCTTCAGCCTGTCTGACTATCAGCATGCCAAGGGGCAGGAATCATACAGTTCCTCTAAATATGCTACTGACCTGACAAGTGTGGTTCTGAACAGGAAATTTAATACTCAGGTGATGATGGGGTTTGTGTTTCTGAAGAAACCTAATGAGCTGCTACTGCTTGTAATTATCATTACATTGTTGTTACCTAGTTGCATTCATTCACTCATAGCAATCTGGTGCGTTCCTTAATGCCCCGGTAAGAACTAAACATGGCTGAGGTTGAACTGGTGGCATAGAGGGTGGAGAATCTGCCAGAGAGATTGCCAGATTCTGGAGTTCTTGCCAGAAAAACTTCCCAAACCAGGAGATTTCAGGAACGGTCCCTGCCTTGCAAGTTCTGTCTCTTTAGACCAAAGAATTGGTGTTAAAAAGCAAAGAGCCTCTGCTTTTTACAGGTGTCCCAGGGCTGCTCTGGCAGTGCTGCCTGCAAGTGCTGGAGGTGCAGGCTCTGCTGATGGCTCTGTGCTGCTGCTCAGGTGTGTCACACTGAGGTGTACAAGCCACCTGCCCTCCCTGTCCTGGGGGATGGATGGGTTTTGTTGGCAGCTGCAGCCCTGGTCCAGCAGTAGCAGTTGTGCTGTTCTCAAACACTTCAGGAGAAAATGGTTTAGTCCTAAAAGGTTGAGCTCTTATCTCTTAAAGAAGAGATAGCCTTTGGTGTGAGTGGGCTGTAATTTGTGGGATATCTGCTGTGGCTGTTGAGCTGTGTGGAGATTGCACCAGGAGGCTGTGTTTTCTATCCTGTGGGTTTGTAATGGGCATGGATTTAACACAAACATTTCCAATGTGGACCTCTTGAAAATCGCTACATCTAATTGCTCTCTGCCCTGGTACTTAGTGGAGTACTACTGTCTGATGTCTGTACGCACCCTCTCTTGCTGAGGGAGGGAAGGAGTGTGACCCATTTGTTTAACTGTGGTGTAATTGCACACTGACTTGGTTTTCTCTCTGCAGGGTCTGTATTCCAGTGTTGTTTGTCCTGGGCTCGTTATGTCCAACATGACCTACAGAATTCTGCCCGTTTTTCTGTGGAAGCTGCTAATGCCCATCATGTGGTTGGTGAGTGGATCTCCTGCCTGGTTTTGGGCTGTGACACACTTCACTGCAAGTGATGTACAGCACACTTCTGGCTCCTTGCTGCCTGTGCTGGTATAGAGTTCTTCCTTCTGTTGTGCTGGGCAGGCTGGACCCTCTGCAAATGTTCCCTTTCTCATCTTGGGGCCCTGATTTCCAAGCTGAGTTTGGAGGTTTGGTGCTGGACACTGTGCATAGGTGCAGAGTTCAGCCCTTCAGGCACAGTAGTGTTTGTGAAGGCTCCCCTTGGAAGGCTTGCCAGTTCTGCTTGGGCTTGTGAAACACCATTAGTTTGCTGGCAGCAGAGCTCAGGGCTTGGCCCCAGCTTGGCCCCTGTGCTTTGAAATGCTGTTCATTTCTAGAACAGCCTGTTTTTCAGTATTGTTCTTTCCATTCCTCTAGAAGGCAGTGTTGCATTTTTCTTTCCAACCCTTTGGAAAGCAAAGCCTTCTGCCTTCTATCGCCTCTCCCACTGCTTCCCCAAAAGTTTCCTTGTCTTTTCTCCCTCTGGCCTTCAGCTTTCCAGGTTCACTGCAGTTCTGTCCCTGAAGGCTGCCTGCTCTGAGCCTTGATGCTCTTGCTGCAAGAGTGGCCTCTCATCTTTAGCTGCCCCAGTTGCAGCAGCTGATCCTGATGGATCACATTTCTCCTGGCAGCAGAGAGCCAATGCCTTCTCAGTTGTCCTCAAGGCTGGCAGTCCTGCAGATCCCCTCTGCCTCCTGCCATTCCTGCCCTTGAGACCCTTCCAGAAGAGGCACCTGCAAGGTGTGTGTGGCCTGTTGGCTCCTGCCTTGGGGTGAACTCTGTGTGGGAGCATGGAGTGACACTTGCTGACTTGCTGGGGGCTTCAGAAAGCAGTTTGTGGTGATAAAGGGATGCTTTAGTCAGTGTGCAGTGTTACCTATTGCCCATTTTGAGAAGCATGTGTACCTCTGGTAGATTATCTGGAGTGTTTGGGCTGCTCAGGGCTTGCCAACAAATCTTGGGCCACAATACAGATTCTGTCATGTCCTTCTTTTCCCCTCAGATCCGATTTTTTGCCAAAACTTATACTCTGACACCCTATAATGGAGCAGAAGCTCACGTAAGTCATTCACAACCCGATTTTAATATTCCTTCCTTCTGGGTAGCTCTTCTGGGGTCTTGTGGCTTGAGCAAAGAGCCTCTCAGCAAGGCTGGTGGGTGGGTGCTGTATTTGACCCCCCAAATACCATACAGCAGTGAGCGTGGGGCACCAGCTGTCCCCAGGGCTGATCTGCCACCAGATCTGTGGTGCTCTAGGACCTTCATCTGGTACCCATAAAATAAATGATTTTGGGAGAACATCTATGTGCTGCTCTTCCCAGGTGTGGCTGTTCAAACAGAAGCCAGAATACCTGGATTCTCTTGTCAAATACCACAGCTGTACCTCTGGACTGGGGAAATGCTATGTGGAGCCTCGAAAGGTAAATGGAGAGGGAACTTCCTGCTGCAGGGGACTTGGCTGGGGTCTGTCATCTACTTTGCATGGGAGGGTTGGTGCCAAGGGTGTCCTGTGGAAGGAAGATGCTTGGTGAATGCTGAGCAGCAGGGAAGGACATGGGGTTATCTGCAGTGTTTCCTAGAGTAACTCCTGGCTTAGGCTGGAGTCTGGAAGATAATGGAAATGATGATTAGAACAAGTTAAGTGTGTAATGATGTTTCCCCAGAATATATTCTGGCTTATGCCCTGATGACAGATGTCTTTAGCTGGCTCTTCGTGAAGGTGGAAGCTCTGGAAATGCACTCTGCTTATCCCCAGAGCTGCCCTCGGTGTCTGCACTGGCTGCCACCAAGGTGATGGTCTCACAGTGCTGTTCTCCTTGTCTTCCAGATGGATGTGGATGAAGACATTGCTGAGAAATTTTACCAGAAGCTGCTGGAACTGGAGGAGCAGACTCTAGAGAAATACCATGATCTCTTAGATTAAGTAAAGCCAGTCTCAGTGGGGTATCAGTATCTCAGAGTCTTGTATCAGTAACATGGGATTTCTTCATTCTGGTGCTACTTGTGTTGCCAGCTGTTCTGCAGGCACACCCTTCCTTCTCGACAGAAGGTGAACAGTTCCTGAAAATGGAAGTGTGAAAACTGAAGAGAAATTTTTAGACCTTTTGCTATGGGATTTTTCTTTTGGCATAAAACTGGAGACCTTGAGTAGGCAGAGTCTGTCCTAACACAGTTGCAAAGCAGTGTCTTGCAAAAGCATGACTTGAACTGTGCACGGTTCAGGAACAGCCTCAAAACCTGTGGTTTCAGTCTGGCTCAGTGCAGTAAAGGCAGCAGTCTGGGGTGCTGCCCTGCATCTTGGCTCTGCTGGTGTTTGTAGGTGGCTCAAACACACCGCCTGTGGCTGATCCTGACGTACTTGAAGGCTCGCTTTCAGCAGAGCTGCTCTTACCCTTGTTCACCAAAGCTGGGGCTGGCTGTGCAGACCTGCTCAACAGGATTGAACCTTACTGGCAGGTGGGGTCTGCACAGCAGCTGAAACCAAGCTCCTGAAGAGCTGGCCTGAGAAGCACACACCTGCCTCGACTGTGAGAACAGCTGCCTTGCTGTCCCCTGGGTACGGGCACTTAAGGGTTTTAACCATGACTGGCTGGAAAGGATGATGGAAACCTGGACTCGGGGCCAGTCTGCTCTGTTTGGAGCAAGAGTGAGAGGTTACCATGTTGTTTTATCTATTTAACTCTTTTTATATCAATCTATTGTACCAACCATTCTTCCTGTTGTTCATCTGGGGACCTTCACCAAGTACCTGCCACCAAGTAACTTCAAGTGCTGTAATGAATAAATGGCTGAAACTGACTTGTCCTTAACGCAGTGGTGTTTTTACTCCAATACCCATCTACTTTTGACTTGGAGGGCTGGAAGGAAGTTTGGTTTGTTGCCTTGTGCTATAAACCTGTGCGTACCTGGGAAGTGTGGAGTCTCCTCTCTGCCGCAGGAGAGCTGTTAACCACCTTTCTGGCTTGCTCCTTTAGTTAAGGAAAGACATGAGTGATTTCTGAAGACTTCAGTGTGGTTTTGTGTGCTGAGCACCTGTGGGAAGTTTGAGACTATTTCCCAGCCTTGGGCTCTTGGGAGATGTCGCTGGTGCTTGCTCACCCTGCTGTGTCACATAATTACTGGTTTAGTGCTCCCTGGCACAGGAGCCCAGGTGCTTCCCTGGGGCTGGCAGGGGTCAGGTGAAGTTAGAGGGAGGCTGTGCTGCATGCCCAGGCTGGTGCCTCCTGCCAGCGTGCCCAGAAAGAGGGGGTGGCTCAGGCCTGGGTAGGAAACCTGCACAGGGCTGGCAGCCAGGAGAATCCAGGCTCTTCATGGAGTTGGCTTGCGGGGATACAGATTTAAAGGATACAGATTTAAAGGATCTTGCTTTTATTTTTCAGCTTCTTCCCACCCTCCACTGGTTTTGAGCAGAGGGATACTGCCAGCAGGGTGGTACCAGCAGTAGAGGTGTGTCAGTCTTGAGTTTGGGCTGAGGAGACCCTCCCAGCTCAGCCTTGTGTGAAGACCTGAGCCACCAGCACTAGGGAGGATAGGAATGCTCTCGGTTTTGGCCTGACATTAGAACAGAATGAGGAGCTGGCCAGTGTGGGCTGGTGCTTCCCTCAGCTGTGGCTGTAGCTGTTCAGAGCTGTGAAGCAGATTGGGCTGTGCTTGTGTGGATGTTTATTTAAATGCAATAAAGCTGGTCCCAGCACCAGATCTGGACTCTGTGGCTTTGTTCAGCTGTGTCCTAAAACACCCTGGGACCAAACCCCTCTATTTCTGGTGGAGTGCCTTCCCTTCTCCACAGAGAAGGAGTCAGTGGCTGGTTGTTCTCTTCAGCTTAGGGCACTTGATCCCCACAGCATCCTGCAGCAGTACTTGGCTCCTTGTTCTGGAGGGTGACGAAGCACATTGTCAAGGTTGGTTTTAGATGAACATCTTGTACTTTGCTGTGCTCCTGCCCTGGGCTGTAGTAGGTAACACTCACTGCCTCCACCTTTAGGATTCCCCACCTACCCCAAATCCAGAGGCACTCAATCATTCCTTATCCTGGCCTCATTCTCTCTCTGGGCTAAGATAAATAAAACAGCAAGTGTTACTCAAAACAGAGTCTGACACAATGCTTCTGAGCTGAGTGCAACTTAGTGGGAAATGGGAGGGTCAGGGCTCTTATGCCAAGCTGATCACCTCTATTGCTCTGTGCCAGCTGTGTGCAGGCTTAGGATTTGAATGCAGTGGGGTCTGGAGATCCTAGAAGGTGTAGCTTTGAATAATCTAGCATACTTAAGAAAAATAAATGTTTTCTGATATATGAGTTTGGTGGTTCTGTTGTTTTTTTTTTCTCAAAGCTTGGAAAAAAGGGACAAATATCTAGGATGGGCAGAGGCTGATGACCAGAGATAGGACCTTTTAGGTTTTGTCTCAGGTATGTGCCTGTAGGATGAAGTTGGACATTTATCAGGAAAAGTGGGGATGGGATGGGACAAGTGCTTTTTGCCTATGGGGCATGCAATGGCTGATGAGGGGACAGGACGTGTGACCAGTCTTTAACCATGACATTGGAGTCAATAAAGCTATGAACGTGCTTCTGGTTCATCTTAGAAGCTCTCTGTAGCTCTCCCTTGAGGATTTGTGGCTCAGGGTTGGAGAAGACGTGTTTTTCTGTCCTGCTGTGAGCTCAGCCTGCTGCATGGTTTAGTTTCCCCTCCGTTGCTGTGACGGCACCTGGTGTACTGAGATGTGTGTTACATCCTGGGAGATGCCCATGTGGGATTCAGGAGTTGTGGGGGATTCAGGAGTTGTGGGGGGATCAGCTGCAGCGTGTGGTTGTGCTTGGTGTGGATGCAAAGTGGCCTCTGGAGACCTCGATTTCAGCTGCCTGTTCAGAGTCACACAAAGAAGGAACAACAGGTGCTAAAGCACAAGCTGAGCCCTGGAGAGTTGAATGACCTGAAAAGATGGGATAAAGCTCATGGTTTCCCACAAGTTTGGTGCTGCTTGGAGCTGGAAATACATAGCCAGCCCAGGTGTGTCCAGGGGAATGCTCTACAGCTGGAGGAGGTGCTCCAGTGTTCTATGGCACTTGTCACAGGTCCCCCCTTCTCTGTAGGGGTTCCTGCCTGCTTTTGTGACCCCAGGCATCATTGTCCATGCCTTTGTGTAGAAGAAGATTTGTCTGTGCTCAACCTCACTTTCTGCCCCTCTCCTCCCCGCGGTGAGAAGCTGGATGTCTTTGCACCCAAAGGATGGGACTGTTCTGTGGGATGGGAACCATAACAACCTCCAAAATTTTGTCTTTTGTCCTGAAGGCACAGGTAGGACCTGGAGCCTTGAAACAGGGACTGCCCAAAGGGCAGAGGCTGGCTCAGTTGGCTGCTCCCAAGGGTGCTGTGCCACCTGGTTTGGCTGCCCACCACTCAGGTGGCTGTGAAAAGAGCCACTGTGGATCTGGTTTGTAGGGAAGGATGGCTCCCCATGCCCTGCTCCTGGCTAGAAGACACCTGTGCATGGAGCTTAATCCCCCAGCTAATCCCTTTCAGCTGGACCCGAGTCCTTTGTGCAATGAAAACAAGTCCTGCCCTGAGCCAGGGGCCTGGTGGCACAGGGTGGTGAGAAATTCCATCTGGGATAGGGGAAGAGCTGGCAGCTGCAGCCGTGAATCACTCCTGATAGAGGAGCTTGCTCTTTGTGATCCTTGGATATGGAGCTTTCCAGAGAACCTCCAGGGCAGGTCTTGAGTGTGAAAACTTGTTGTGGTTGCTCTGTGAAAGCCTGCACAATCATCGGCGTGATCTGATATCTCATGACCATGCCTCATCCTGAGCCACTGGTTTTTCACCTTTGTGGGCAGACGCCTTGCTCCAAACACAGCCCGAGTTCTCCACTGCTTTTCAGCTCAGCTGGCTTTCAGCTATGTAGGGCATGGATAACAGGAGGATGGGTGGGAACTGAGCCATGGCAAGGGAGGAGAAAGCTTGAGAGCGGTGTGTCAGCTGAAATCCCATGGCTGGGTGACTTTTGCCTCTTCAGGAAGGGAAGGGAATGGATGGAAGAGAACAACAAGGACTGGCATGTCCCTGTAAACAGGTGAATGTAATACAGCCAGCTTGTTTGGAAAGATCCAGGCTTGGTGGATGGCAACTTTGATGTCGAAAGTCTTGGAGGGGAGCTGCCCAGAGTGGGGAGAGATGTAGCTCTGAAGAGCTGGGTGAGAAATGGGGAGCAGAAGTTCCTCTGAGAGTATTGCAGCAGCATGACCTGGCTGTCTGGCTGGCAGGGAAGAGCCAAGAGTGACCTAGATCTGGGTGGGTTTTGCTGAGAGTGGGCAAACTAGAGCCCTGAGAAGTTTTTGGCTGTGAGGAAGAGCTTGCACCTCCAGCCAGCCCTGCTCCAAGGGCTGATGGCATGATGGCTGACCCAGGCAGTTCAGGGGTATGTCCAGGTGAGGTCTGAAGTCTCCAGGCATGAACACCCCGCAGTCCCTCCGAGGCCCTGTCCCAGGGCTGCTCCTATGCACCACCCCACTCTGCAGCTTCCCAGGGGAGAGTGAGGCTGAAGGGTGCAGTGTTGGAGGCTGAGGGCAGCGTTATGCCACATGGCCAAGGAAATGGGAAAGCCCAAAGAGAGCCAAGACTGCCCCCAGGGTCAGGGAGGATTGTCAGTGTTGCTTTGAAAAACAGGGAGCTGTGCCCAGAGGAGAAATCTCAAAGGGAACTGGCAGATGAATCCAGGAACAGCTTGTGAGAAGAATCAGTGTGAGTGGTAAATTCTTTGTTAAGCTCATCAGTTGATGCTCCTGTGTAAGAGCAGAGCTTGGAGGGGCTATGATGCTGTAATTAACATTTTTGGCACCAGTGCTCAGTGAGAGGGCCCTGGAAAGGCTGCCCTGCCAGAAGCCCTCTGCAGATACACGGGTTTGTATCAAACCAAAGTGCTAGCAGGGGAGACAACAGGGCAGGCAGGTGATATTCACCGTGAGGCAGAACAGCTGAGCTGCTTGCTGGGCATTCATTTCTCCCTTGAAGCTGCCTCAAGCACAGCAAACAGGAGTGTGGCTGGGTACCCAGCCTGGGCTCAGGCTGAGCAAGGCAGCACAGATGCTGAACATGTATGTAGGACCTTCTTTGGTGGAGGAGAAGCTACTAAGGACAAAGATGACCTCAGGGTGCACCACGGAGGCACAGCTCCAGACTTGCCATGTTTCTGTCTGTCTCAGCAGAAGTTTTGGTCAACTCAGCTGGGCTCAGTGGGAGCTGTGTCCCTTGGAAGCTCCATGAGTCACCGTGGCTGGCACCCCTCTGGGCAGCTCATGGCAGGCGAGGCAATATTTCACATCTTTGTCATCTGAGCAGAAGATGGCTCATTCTTGGTGAGCCAGCAAAAGCCAAACTGGCTGAGATGGTTTGGATAAGTCACTTCCAAGCAGCAGCGTGTGAAGGCTGTAGGGATGCAGCTCTGTCCTGGCTAGCCTGTGGAGCCCTGGGACGTGTGTGCATGGCCTCCAGGTACCAGGGGGTTAAGCCTTGAAATGCAGTAGCACCACTCAGAGCGGAGCAGATCCTCACACTGCCTGCCCACACTCTGCCTGTCAGCAGCTGCCACAGCTCGGGGTTCCAGAGGGCTGCATTGCATCCCTGCCTTGAATTCCTTGGATACCTTTCAGCAGGTCATGGCTTCCTTGGCTTTGGGCAGCCCTTGGGTTGACTTAGGCTCTTCCTGCTGTGCCCAGCTCATGATAGGCATTCTTGTCTAGAGAGGGATGTGTTGTCACTTGGGCCTGGGCTGCATGGATGGGAGCGGGCAGAATGTTGCGGGAGGCACGACTCGGGTCCGTGTGACGGCAGAACTGTCGGAGGACAGAAGGGTTGGAGGCCAGCTGTGAGGATGGCTCCTCCTCTGGGCTCTGGGCTTGCTGCCAGGCAGAGGTCAGGGTGGTAGGAGTTAGGGAGAGGAGCCTGTAGCAGGCACATTGGCTCATGTTTAGGCTGGGAACACCAGATTAAGGTCAGACAAGTTGGAATGGCAGGAGCGATTGGCAGCTTGGGCATGGCTCTGTACACAGGCAGGGGGTCACATCTGCAGGTGTTTCATTATAGACTCACTGGGACATTGGTGACATGGGCTCTGGAGGTCCCTGGTCAAGGATGTCCCTCCTGGAGCAGGACTAGCCAAAGCATTAATAATCCACTTCTTTTTTCCCTGCAGGGCCACATGCTGCTGGCCATGCCCTTGGGTTCTCCTGCTCTCCTTCCATGCCCTGAGCCATGAGGCTTTTAGATCCAGGAGTGTTATGCACTGGCCTTGGGCACCTGAGGTAAGAGGTCCATCCTCTTACCCAAACATCCGCCGTAGGGTGAGCTGTCTCCAAGAGGGACAGTGTGTGGGGTTAGTGTAGCGCTGGGGTGCTCAGCCCTGGGGACATCCGTGCTGGAGCTCCCACTCTGCACAGGGTGGGTGTGCTGCCACATGTCCTGTCCAACAGAGGGGCTTTGGGGGACCCCTCTGCCATGTGCAGGGGGATAAGAAGTCCTGCTGGGACTGAACCTTTGTCTTTCTGAAATCCAGGCATGGGGCCAGTGAATCACCCAGCAGCAGGACAGCCCAGCAGGCAGCTCTTGCCGGGTGCAGCCACCTCAGCCTCGTGGGCACCAGTGGCTTCCTCCCACCCATGTGGTGATGGCCCGTGGCATTTCCATCATCAGCAAAGCCCTTCTGGTGCTCCTGGTGTCCCAGGCACGGTGTTTAATGAGGAGGGACAACGAGGGTAGGACATTCCTGCAGGAAATGTTGCTCTTCCATGAGCATGGTCATTCTCTGACTGTGGAGCCTGAGAGCTGGGTCCAGTCTCTGCTCTCCTCTCTTTTCCCAGACTCAGGGACAATGCTGTTGGGGTGTAGAGCAGTAGAGTTGGCAAGGATATAGGGGAGAAGGGTGACCATGCAGTCAAGGTGGTGGGGGTAGAAGCTGGTAGTATGGAGGTGTCCTCTCAAACACCTCTGGGCCCCCAAAAGCCCCCAGGATCTTCAGTGAGGTGTGGGCACTGACCATGGTGGAGGGATCTGCTGTTGGTATCCCTGGGCAAACAGAGAGCATGTTGGAATAGGTTTCATAGAATCATGGAATATCCCGAGTTGGAAGGGACCCACAGGGATCATCAAAGCACACCTCCTGGCCCTGCACCAGGGACAGGACACCCCAAGAATCACACCATGTGCCTGCAAATGCTTCTGAAACTCTGGCAGGCATGATCACTTCCCTGGGGAGCCTGTTTCAATGCCTGACAGCTCCCTGGGTGAAGAACCTTCTCCTAATATCCAGCCTAAGCCTTGCTGTACACAGCTTCTTGCTGTTCCCTTGGGCTCTATGGCTGTTCACCAGAGACAAGAGATTGGTGCCTGCCCTTCTGCTTCCCCTTGTGAGGAAGCTGTGCACTGCTATGAGGTCTCCCCTCAGTCTCCTCCAGGCTGATCGAGCCAAGTGACCTCCCTGCTCCACATATGGCTTCACCTCCAGGCCCTTCCCCATCCTGGTAGCTCTCCTTTGGGCACCAACAGGACTCTCAGGTGACGCTGGGCAGGTTTGGTGACGCTGGCACCGGTGCCATCTCCGGATGTGCTGCCCAGGGCACCTCACTGGCAGGTGCTGCTGGTATGTGGTGCCTGCTGGAGAAACCTGTCCCAGCATATCCGACTTGTTCCATCACCTTCCCTGAATGCTGCTGGTCAGGCTGGCACTCACAGCTCGCTGCCTGAGGAGCTGAGCTCACTCATTCCCAAGGGACCTGTCAATAATGTCAATTGTGACACAGGCCTCTGCCAGGGAGAGGTCATGTTTTTATCAGGCCTTGCTAATCCCTGTTTTCTCTCCACCTTTTTCCCCTGCCCATGCATCCCTCAGTGAGGTGTTCAGCAGTGATTTGATTGTTGCGGGACGAAGGTCAGCTTTCCCGATGTTTATCAGAGCACAGGTATGTGAGCTGTGGGTCCAATCATGGTGGCCTGGACACCTCAAAACTGCTGCTTGGAGCAGGACAGGCTGTCCTGGACCTGGCTCATGCTCACTTTGCCAGCAGTGCTGGATGTTGACCCCCAGCAGCCTCTGCAGGGGCTGGCTGGGGTGCGCAGGACCTGCCTGGGTCTCCCTGCACAGTCCCCTGACCTCCCAGGTCCATGGTTCAGCTCAGGAGAGAGCAGAGCAGGGTAATAACAAGAGGGACATCCCAAGGTGGGTGCCAACACAGCTGGGAGTCATGTGGGTCAGCCAGGCTGGTCTCCCTGGAGCCAAAAGAATTGAAGCCAACCAGACCTCAGAGCCTCACTTTCCAAGCTGGAGGTTTCCCCAGAAAATTCTAAGTGGGGTTTTCTGTCTGGGAGATCGAAACAGAAGGTTTTGCTTCCTTGCTTTGTCCTTGAGCAGTTTCATGGCTACCCCAAACCCCTTCCTCCCCTTGAGGGCCCTTCTTGTCCCCTGCCCTGTCTTGGCAGGGCTGCTCTGACTGCAGCTGGGCCAGCACGGAGACAGGGGAGCATGGAGAGGGTCCAGGGGAGGGGGGAAGGTGTGTGGGCAGGGTGCTCCAGTCAGGGCTGCATGGAGAATGGAGACATTGCTGTCCTCCTGCACCAGCATGGCAAATCGTGGCTTTTGTCTAAAAACCACTCATTTTGTGCTGAAAGTTCATCATGAGAGGTGCTGCTTTTTGTGACTGTGTGAGGTGCCGGTGCCAGCTTGTGCAATGTGCAGATGGGTGCCGGTGCAGCCGCCATGCCAAGGGCGGTGTGGGCACACACGTGCGGTGCCTGGGCATGACACTTCCCAGCGGTGAATCCTCTGCACACCCCTTCCTGTCACAGCCTCCCACGGAAGGGTGGGATGTGCAGACGTGAGAGGGGCAGGGGGGACAGGCTGACCCTTCCCAAATGGCCCAGAACGGAGGGGCAGCTCCTACCCTTGCGTGTCCGAGTGGTGATGCAGCGGCCCCGGCAGTGCGTGGGTGTGCTGGTGAGGCAGGGCACTGATGTTGGCTAAGTGGCCTCAAAACCCAGGGACTGTCTTGCACAGCCCCACGCAGCAGAGAGGACACGTGCCTGATGGGATGGGATGGGATGGGATGTGTGTGCTCGAGATTCATGTTTTGAAACACAACAAGGCAGAACCTCGCCTTGATCACAGGGGCCAGGATTAATTACAGTGTGGAGTGGGGATGGGTACATTCAGCTGGCATCTCAGGGAGGCTGGATGGAATAGCTGCATCCCTGAAGGTACTGGGAATGAGTTAGGGGTCAGAGGGATGGACACACCCTTACATTACCCACTGGATTTCTTTGTCATTTTCTATGCTGTTCAAACCAGAACTAATAGCCAGACCTGTTTTCCTGGCTGTGCCATGCATGGGGTAGCCATGGGGCAGGGGTTTCCATGGATGAAGAGCAACCTACTCTGTAGGTACCAGTGCTGGCACAGGACAGACTCCTTTGATGTGTAGGAAAGCCCAAGTGAGTCCTAAAAGTCTCTGACACTGGTGGGGAAATGTCAGGCCCCAGCACCGGCCACTGTTTGGTGAACAGGAACAGGAAGCCAGGAATTTCAGCATAATATCATTATAAGGCAGAACTTGTATGAAGTCCCACTTTCCTCACACTACAGTAATCTGTCCTGAGCTTTGTCATCAGTGCCTGTGCAGCTCAGCTTAGTGCAAGTTCTCCTAAACCCAGCTTTAAGCTGCTCTCAATAAGCTCTTACAGACAGAACAAACCTGCCTAGGAAGCCTGGGGCTCATCCCAGCCAGCTAACCCATCTGACACAGTGCAACTCACCTGGCCTGCTCCTGCTTTCAAAAACCATTCTTGGAAAGTTCTGCTACTACTGGTTTTAGGACATATTTTTAAATACATTTTTTATTCTGGCTTGGAGAGGCCTCCTCTACCTGCCCAGGTATTCTGATGGAGGAATGCTGAAGGGTCAGGCTTGGGGCAGTCATGCCCCTACTCCTGTGGAAAACCCCGGAATGGTTTCCGGAGCATGTGCTGCTCACCCAGGTATCATTTGACTCACAGACATAAACACAAGTCTCACTGCTGAGGTCAGGAGGGAAACCTCTCAAATTGCTGTGCAGCTCAGGGTCATGTCATGAGTTTTCCTGCCTGGTTAATTCACTCCATGGGATGGATTTCCTCCTTCAGTGGATGGACGTAGGAGGGAGCTTCCCTCACCCTGGGCACCCACAGCAAACCTGTGTGGTGGGGCTGTTGCACTATCTCTGCCAGCCCTTGGCAGCTGCAGAAGTGTTGCCTTCAGGAGCCCTGGCTGCTGCTGGCAGCAGGTGTGGCGCTGTGGAGCCCAGGAACACGGTGACATATTCCACCAGCCTCTCTCTATGTGTGGCCTCTGGAAGGCACAGAGGCCAACTCACAGTGCTTTGCAGAATCCAGCATGGGAATACAGACCACACCTGCTTTGGTGTCTCTCAGCAGGATGTGAGACCCACGGCCATGGGACCAAAACCCATATGTGCTGAGGCTACAGGGAGATTCTGGGAAGAGCTCCAGCACATACCACAAGCCTGCAAGGATCAACCACAGCCTCTATCTCACCTTGCTCACCTCCGGGCCAGATAACAAGGAAGATGATGTGTCCCATCCATGTCACTCTAGGGATCTCTCAGCTTTTGACCCTCAGTTAGCTGATGTGTGCTCTTTTGGACTGGCAGGAGTGCCTGACAAGCTGGAGGCTTGGTCTGCCATGTGGAGACAGGCTGGGGAAAATGGGATGACAGGGACCTCATGCCATTCAACAAAAGGAAGGCCAGAGTCCTGCACGGGGGCAGGAATAGCCCCCACACCGGTATGTGCTGGGCCACCCAGCTGGAAAGCAACCTGTCAGAGAAGGCCCTGAGGGTGCTGGCAGGGAACAAGCTGAACAGGAGCCAAGAACACACCTCGGCAGGGAAGAAGGCGAATGGTGTCCTGGGTGCAATTAGGTGAGGGCTGATAGCAGGCACAGGGGGGATCCTTCCCCTCTGCCCAGCGCTGCTCGGTGCACACCTGGAGCACTGCATCCAGTGTGGGGCTGCCCGGCAACAGGAGAGACACCGGAGAGCTTCCAGTGGGGGGCCACTGCGATGGAGAAGACCCTGGAGCGTCTCTCCTGCAAGGAAAGGCCGGGCGCGCTGGGGCTCGTCCCGCCTGGAGGAGGCTCGGGGGTCGCGGGCAGGCCAGCACGGCTCTGTGGCCCCGGTAGGAAGCGTTTTAATTGCGAGGAGCTGTAGAAGCCGCAGCCCCGAGCGCCCGGGTGACCCGGCCGGTCGGAGCCGCGCGGGGGAGCTGCGCCCCCGCCAGCGGGACGGGCCCGCACCGGCCGGGAGAGCTGCCGGGCATCTCGGCCAGAGAGCTGCCGGGCATCCCGCCGGGAGAGCTGCCGGGCATCCCGCCGGGTCCCCCCCGGGCACCCGCCGCCAGCCCCCGCATCCCTCGGGAGCCGTCTTGCGGCGAGGGCGGTCACCAGAGACCCCAGCTGTCCCCAAAGGGCAGGATGTGCCGCCCCCTGTGCTGTCCCTCTGTCCCGCCGATCTCAGCACGCCCTGACATTGCAGTGAATGGCTCCCCGCATCCAGGGCCGGGGGCATCCCGGACCTTAAGCCTCCCACCGCCACACCCGTGGCCTGGTTTGACCCGCAGCGTCTCCCTGCTGCAGGGCCCCCGCACAAGGCTCTGCCCTTGCAGGGGCCCAGGCAAGCCCAGGGAGGTGAGGCACCAAGGACATGCTTTCAGGGGGCAGGTTTTTGCACTCATGGCTCCAGGCACAGACATGCTCGTTGCCTGTCTAGAGGCTGTTAAATTCCTTTCCCCCCAGGCCTGGTGATGTTTTTTCTTGTAGCACTTTGAAGAGCACTGCCTACCTGCATCCTCGGGCAGCCCTGGCTGTGCTCGAGCCCAGTGACATAGAATGGGGTCAGGCATGGGGATACTGGGGCCTCCTGCTCAGAGCAAAGTTTGGGCTAGCCTCCATCAGCAAGACAGAAAAGCCAGAACCACACCTTCTTGCTCTGCTGTCCTCCTCAATCTGTGGATTTGTCTTGTTTTTTTTGTTCAAGGAGGAATGTTCAGACACTAGAGATGAGTGCTGTGAACCCAAAGTGCCTGTCACTTTCTCTCCTTGCCCCCAAAGAACAGGCTTAAACCCATATTTAACCTAAACTAAATACCACCAGAAATGCTTTCTTCTCATTAGAAAGAAAAGAAATCAACAAGGGATGTCAGAAACATATGAAATCCTTCCTTTTAATTTTGAAATGCTGTGCTTGATTTGTTTTCCTTCTGTTTTTCCAGCCTTTGAAAGCAATCATCAGGGAAAGGCCTCCAAAGTTTTAGGTGCTGTTTGCTGTGGCAGCTCTCAGGGCTGGTCTCACTGCCAGCCCTGGCAGTGCCATGACTGCACGGGGATCTGGTCCTCTGGGCCAGCTGGGCATGGGCTGGGGGCTCCAGAAAGGCTGGTCTGGCAGCCTCAGGACAGCCTGGGCTGACAGATGGAGTAGCTGCCCTCAGGGAAGTTGAGTCGTGGAAACAGAAGTGAAGGAGCTGGTGCTCAAGGGACCTATTACCCTTGAGAGACGCTGGTGGGGGGAGGCTTTTAGAAACGCCTTTTGCCTCCCACCGCTCTCAAGCTGCCCAAAGATTGGCTGTCCTTCTCCTCCCAGCCTCCCTGGTTGCTTCCCCTCCTGCTCTGCTCTGCTCAGCCTTGCTGCAGGGACCCCCACACCCTGCCCCCGTCTCCACAGGCTTCCCTTCCCAGGGAGGCCAGAGGAGAGGGAGGCACAGCGCCATCCCACACGAATCCTGAGGTCAGCATCTTCTGCCATCCCCTGTGCCACAGCCGCTTCCTCTCTCACACAGGATGTTTTCTTTGTGTCTGGCAGCTCCAGCCCTGCTGAGTGACCGTGGGAGAGAGTGGTGGGATAGAGGAGCTGGAGTCCCCCTGAGGAGAGTGCCTGGTCCCAGAGCTGCAGGCACCAGGTTTGGGGTGGTTTTGGGACACGTGTGCATTGGGGACCGGGGGTGCTTGGCTTGTGCACAGCCTTGCTTCAGCAAGAGCTTATGTGGCCTCTCGTGTCACTTGCTGTGCGTGTGACTTCTGCCTGTGACCCGTGGGCATGTTCTGAGGAAAATGTGAGCCTGTGCCATAGCTGGGCCATGGTTCTGGCCTGCGTTGGTGTGTTTATAGGGGCATCTCAGGCTGCCTTCTGTGTCAGAGAGGCCCAGCCATCGGCACGGCAGTGCAGACACCTCCGCAGCGGAAGATGCTGTGCCTGTGCTTTCCCTGGGAACAGTGTGTCCAGAACATTTCCGTTTGGCAGGAGGTGCAGAAGGATACAGGACTGCCAGAGCGCGGCCGCTTCCCGACGGCGTCAGCCTGAATTTCAGTGAGCACACAGAGGTCTGCACTCATGGCTGGGAGCCTGCCTTGGAATACACTGCTTGCGTGACCCCAGTGTGTACAGTGTGACTGAGAGCCACGGTGTGCCGTGCCATGCCATCGGGAACACTTCACCCAAAGGATGGAGGGTGAGAGACAGGCTGTTCTGGAGATGGAAAAGGAGCCGGGCAGCCCGTAAGGATGGCTGTCCGTCCGCCCCCAGCTCCCTGGCACACGGCAGGGGTGGGATGCACAGGTTGCCGGGTGCAGACCGGCAGCGCAGGCCCTTTGGGGAGGTGGCTGGCGGCTCCCCAGAGCAGCCCCACGTGCTGGGGCTCCCCGCAGCCTGCTCCGGGCGAGCGATGCCNGCCGCTGCTGCTCTGCCTGGCCGCGCTGGGCGCCGGCTGCCGGGCAGGGACCCCCCCCGCCGGCACGGCCGGGCCCTCCGTCGAGCCGCTGCAGGACGAGGCGGACAACCAGGAGAACATCCTCTCCCAGGTACCCGCGGGGGCTGCGGGCACCTCGGGGGTGCTGCACCCACGGCGTGAGGCTGGGCACTGCCGGGGGGTGCTGTGTGCACAGCATCGTCCTGCGGGGTGCTGGGGGATGCTGTGTGTACGNTGGGCGATGCTGTGCACACTCTGGGTGATGCTGTGTGTACGCTCTCGGCAGTGCTGGGCGATGCTGTGCACACTCTGGGTGATGCTGTGTGTACGCTCTCGGCAGTGCTGGGCGATGCTGTGCACACTCTGGGTGATGCTGGGTGTACGCTCTCGGCAGTGCTGGGCGATGCTGTGCACACTCTGGGTGATGCTGGGTGTACGCTCTCGGCAGTGCTGGGCGATGCTGTGCACTCACCCAGCACTGCTGCTGAGCACTGGAGGAAGTTTATCACCCGGGGCGCAGTGAAAGCGCTGAATCCTATCTGGGAGCACTTTACAGACTCCATCCTGTCATTTTTCTGAGGGGACCCAGAAAAAGGGGAACTCCTTAAGAGGAGAATTGGTGGAGCCTCTTTGTGTGCCGAGGGGAGGGATCCAGGCTCTTTCCCTGCCAGTGGGATGCGGTGGAGGTTTCTTTAGATTTGGCTGATCAGTCTGTGTGTTATTATCTGCCCTCGGAAATGGCTAACGCAGAGACTATTGGAAACGTACCGCCAAAGTTATTTTTGTGCTTGGGCTTTCAGAAGCGCTGTCTGCAAATCTCCGTAAAGGAAATTCCTGGCATTGTATAGGGCTAATCAGAAATACTGCTTCACCACCAGGTTACGCTGCTTATAGGGTGGCTTTCAGTCACTCTTCTAATGTACCTTTACCCTGCTGGCTTGTGTAAAACAGTCTTGCTCTGGGTAGCAGGTGACTTATTTGGTCTTTTGGACACTGAGCATTAAAAGAAAGCAGTATGGGGTTTGTATTTCAAATTATTGTATTTAAAATTTAAATTTTTCATTCTGCACACAGTGGAATAAAAAATACCCTGTTGGAAGAAGCCAGTTTTTATTCCCCTGGTAGGCAGTGATCAGCTCTGCGCTCTCTAGAAAGCTCCTTGGCTGGCAGATTCTGGAAAAGCTGGCCAGTTTCCTCGAGCTTCAGGGTATGCAGAGTGTCCTTGTTTGGACCTTGAGCTCTAGGCCATGCTTGTCCCTGGCTGTGCAGGCAGAGGACGGCAGGTTTGCTAACTGCTGGTGACCTGTGCTCAGCTGTTAGGTGACTACGACAAGGTGAAGGCGGTGTCCGAAGGCTCCGACTGCCGGTGCAAATGCCTGGTCAGACCCCTGGGCCGCGGTGCCTGCCAAAGGATTAACGAAGGCGCTTTCAGAGCCGAGGATTTTTACACCGTGGAAACCATCACGTCAGGACCCAGCTGCAAGTGTGCGTGCGTGGCCCCCCCCTCGGCCCTCAACCCTTGCGAGGGCGACTTCAGGCTGAAGAAGCTGCGGGAGGCAGACAGCAGCGACCTGAAGGTAGGAGAGCAGCTTGAGCTCCTGACACTTTGGGCACAAGGAGATCTTCTGAAGCCTTTTCTTTCTGAGCTTTTTCTAAAAAAACCTTTATTTCCTAACCTTTTTTCCCTAAACCATCTCCTAGTTACATTTATATCTGCATGTTTGATATAAAAATCAAGCTCAGCTTAAGGGATTGTGTCGAGCAGCTGCAGTGGATGATTCACTCAATTCATCCCGTGCTGCCTGGGGTCCACCGTGGCTTTCTGTGCTGAGAGCCCAGTAGGGACTGGGCTGCTCCCTGCCCTTTGTCCAGCTCCAAATGTCCCTGGAGGACAGCTCTGCTCTGCTCAGCAGCTGCCAGGTCTTTTTTCTGTTGCAGAGAGGGACTCCCAAGGACCCACGCAAAAAAGCTGTTTTGGCTTCCATGGGCCAAAAGCTGCTGATGCGTCAGCGTGAGGGTGTGATGCACAGCTGGCTGATGGCAGGATGGATTTGTTGTTTTAAATGCTGACACTTCTCTACTATTTAGTATTTTATCTCTCTAGTAATATATACCTCTTTTCCGAATGTGACAGTGTTTGTTCTAAGTACTCCTGACTTTTTCTGGGTGCTGGTGTAGCAGCTGGCAGCAGACCCTGCTGGGTTTTCCAGTTTGCTACCAGTGTAGGGCAGCAGAAAGTGCCACTGGCTCGGTCCCATCCTGGGGAGCCCCTGGGGTGGAAGGTTGAGTGCTGGTGGCACTGGTGCCCCTGGTGCCCCTGGATCCCTCTCGGGTGGGAAGGCAGGCAGCGTGCGAGGCGCTGTGGGGCAGCTGCCACCGAGGCCACCACGATGGGCTTGTTCTAATTAATTTGGAGCTTGACAATGTGTTTCATCTTGTCCGACTGCAGACAGTTAGCAGCTTCTTGTCCAAGCGCCCCTGCAGCTAGGGAAGATAAACAGACATAGGCAGACAATCCATCATTCCAGGGGAGGAGGAGTCCCAGTCTGGAGTTGTTTGGTGGTCCCTCGTCTGGGGAAAAGCCAGGAGGTCCCACGTGGCCTTAGATGAGAGTCGTGAGCTCTCTGCGGTTAGGGGAGGGACACCCCCCGAGGTGACAGGGCCACCGCTGTGGTCCCTTCCCGGAGGCAGGCAGAGCTCCCGCACCAGCAGCTCCCAGCTCTCTCCCGGTGCTCTGCAGAGCCGGTCAGCCTGCAGGAGGAGCAGAGCGGCGTGCCTGGCTGTGCCCTTGGCTCCGGCTGCTCTTCCCACTGGGGAGCTGCTCACAGCCAGCTGTGGTGTGAAAGCCTGTCCTCTAGGAACTGGCCCCAGCTCCCCCGCTCGTTTCGCAAGGACTCGCGGCCAGGCGATTTCACAAGGTTTATCCAAACTCACACACGCAGGGGTTTTGTTTTCTGTGCCACCAAGGTCCATCCCAGGAGCTGGGCAGCAGGATTGCTTTCCCTCCAAGCACAGAGCCCCTCCTGGGGTCGGGATCACTGGGAACAGCTGCTTCTTGTAGGAGAAGCTGGGAAGTAGTAGAGGACATAGCTTCAGTTCTTATGCCACTCATGAGGAGCAGCTCCCACAGCTCCTCAGTGAGGGGCTGGGTGAGGCCACCCCATAGCTCTGAGCAGTCCCAAAGGGTTTTACTTTCTTTGTTGGTCTGACAAGCATTGCTCTTGCCCAGTCCAGCAGCAGGAAGGGCACAGGGTCATTTGTATGTTGTGTTTTACCAGACTTTCTTATGATTGGACACAAAAGCCCTGGGTACTCCACGTGTGGGAGAGCTGTGGGAAGTTCCCTCCCTTGGGTGGGCTGGAGGATGAGTCCCTGAGGGAATGGTGAGAAAGAGAGAGAAATCCAGGCAGCAGAAACATAGCCCTGGGCAACCAAACTCAGTCGAATGGCTGCACTGGTCTTCCCAGCTGAAGGTTTCAGTCCCATCCATGCCTTTTGCAAGGTCCAATGGGAATTCATGGACCATCAGACCACTGAGAGCCAAAGTCCACGGTGGGTGAAGGGAAGGAAGCAGTGAGTTGATAGGAACATCAGTGGGGTCTTTAGGGGAAGGTGAGCGTGGTGCTGGCAGGGAGTAGCCTAATCTCAGATCTGTTTTTGTGAAATGGCAGCATGCTGCCTGTAGGCACAGTGGGTGCTGTGGGGGTCTTGCTACAGAGTCAGTGCGAGGAGGCTGCGCTCAGGATCATTTGGAAGGAGGTTAATGCAGTCTGCAACCTTTGTGCACTGATGGAAATCCTCCAGCCTGGAGGGAAAGCGCTGGTCTCCAGTGGCTGTCTGGCAGGCTGTGTGCATTGTATCGGTCGTCTCCATCCAGCTCTCAGTGGAAAGTGGATGCATAGCCATAAAACAGCTCTTGTCTCTTAATGCTGCCATTTTATCTGGCCCAAAAAATCTTTCCTTTGCTGTCAGCTCCACAGGGAGACTGCAGAGGCCGGGGTGGAAACTCCAAGTGCTGCCAGCAGTGCTGCCTGTGATTCTCCCATGTTTATGAAGCTCTGTTGACCAGTTTGTAGCTGCTGGGAGAAAATGTCACCCCCCTGTATTAATTCCTATGCATTGAAAATCCTGCTCAGCCTTCGGGGCTGTGAAGTCTGCAGCACTATGCTGGACTTGTGGGGACACATGGGACCAGGGGGAGGTGGCCCAGGAGCACTTCCCACCAGCCTTGCCATGCTCAGTGCTGTCCTCTGTGGAGCAGAGGCAGAACAAGGGCATTGCTATCCAGATCCCCAGGAATGGTGACCATGGGCTGATGCTGGCAGGACACGGGCACAGGGCTGACTTAAATACAGGGTGTCTGTGAAATGGGTGGCTGCAGAAGAGGGCAGCATCCCTCTGATAAAATTGTTCTCCAGGAAGGGAACTGCTGCCAGGCTAGCACCAAATTTCTATTTCTTCACTCTTGCAATTTGGGAGTATTTTAAAATATTTTAACAAGTTTCTTCTTGTTCCAGGAAAAAGAGCACAGGATGGCATGAACTCAGAGTCTGATCTCAAACTGAGCTGCCTTTTTCTTGTTGCCTCTTTTGCTGGCAGTCACATCACTGGTGGAGTAGTTAAGCCTTTGGGCTTGCAGGAGAGCCTGCGTAGAGCTGGCAAAGAGAGCAGCATTTTACCTTGCTCTGCTACTAATCCCCAGCACCCAAAATGTGCTCCTGAAGCCCTGAGGCTCTGTGGATGTGGCGTGTGATGCTCTGCATGCCGTGCTCTGAGCAGGGCAGCAATGCAGCAGGGAAAACTTGCTTTTTAATCAAAATTCTTGCACTCAGATGGGTGCATCGCCCTTGACTTTTCGGCTGAGGAAACTCCATGGGGAGTGTTACAGCAAGTGCTGCCTCCTGACTGTGTTCTCCCCTTGCCCTGCAGCTCTCCTCCATCGTTGAGATGCTGGAAAGTGCCTTTTATGGCTTGGACCTTCTGAAGCTGCACTCAGTCACGACCAAGCTGGTGGGGCGGGTGGAGAAGCTCGAGGAGGTGAGTCCTGCTCTCCTTCAGTGTCCTTGCCCTCGGTGGGACTGGCCTCCAGTCAAGTTCCTGCTGCCTTTGGTGCATTCAGAGCCGCGTTGCTTGAGAAGAGATGTTAATTAACTATTTGGCTGTAACTAAACCAGACCATACTTGGATGTCTGAACTAGACCGGACCACAGGCAGTGCCCAGTGCATCCTCACCCCACCAGCCTCGCCTGACCCTCTCCAGCTCCCCCAGTCCCTCAGGGCCCATGCTGGGAGCAGGATCCCAGCTGTGGCCTCACCAGGAGCAGCATCTCCTTTGGTTCACAAGGCCCTGCTGTTAAGTTTTTCGTCCTCTCAGTTTTACTTGTGTGCTGGTGTGATGGTTGCTCTCAGCCAGGAACTTTTGTGCTGTTTGATGTGGGGGCGAGAGGTTCAAGACTGGTGCAGGGGTACACTCAGCAGGACTGTGGGGAGCCAAGGAGCTCAGATTCCTGAAGGACCAAGTTACGTCTTGGCCTGTGTTAAAAAAGAGCAGAACCCTCAACCTTCCATTTTATTTTAGAGCAGACTTCCAGTGAAATAATTTTCACTTCCGTACAGTTTAATATTTCTTTGGCTAGCACAGTGTAGGGTTTGCAGTTTAAGCTGTGCTCAGCTATGTAGACACGGGTTGCCAGATTAAATACTGGAGTTTTCTCCCGTGGTCCGTATCTGGGATGGTAATTCCACATTCTTGTCGGAGTGGAGCAGTCCTGTTCATCTCCAGCCAGGAGGTGAGAGGCGATGATTTATAAAGCCAAAATTCTGCTTGCAAAGTGTTTCGGGGAGGCACGGCGTGCTCCATCCCGGGGTCAGGAAGGAGACAGCTGAGGGAGCATGCTTGTCTGGGGGGCTCTGGGTTTCCAAGCATGGAAATTGACCCAAAAGGGGTTTTGAGGTCTGAAAATAACAAAGCACCAATGTTCCCCTTTGCAATCCCACCCTCTTCCTGTGGTTTAGTGTGTTCTCCAGTTGTTGCTTGGATTTGCCAAGGGATTGTTTCAGGTGGGGTTATCACTGCTTCAGTACCACAGTGTCCCTGCCTACCAGCCAGTTTCTGCAGGGGCATTCAGAGCCAGCAGTGCTGGTGGCACACTGGACAGATGAGGTGACCTTTGCAGCCTGGTCACTCCACTCACAGCTCATCACAGGGAGGCAGATGGGCAGAAAGCTCGGTGGGGCTGAAGGGCTTTGGCCAGAGAGGGAGCTGTAGAGGTGTAGGAGCAGGGAATTCACAGGTTGGGGTCTTCAATTTCCCAGAAGTGGGGCTGCAGGATCTTACAAAAGCAGCTGAAGCTGCCTGCAGGCACTTGGACAGGATGGAGAAAGACAGGAGAGGCCTGGGTTAGAAGGAGATTGCCCAGTGCTCTGGGGCAGAGCTGAGCTGATGCAGGCAGCAGGTGTGAAACGCCTCCTGCTGCTGGCTTAGCATGGAAATTCCTGTTGGGAGGATGTGGAGGAGGATCACACCCTGCATCAGCCGTGGGCTCTGACACAATGGACAGCTGAGATGCTGAACTGGAGCCTGGCATGGCTTCAAAGCGTTGCCCTCCCAGGCGGGTGTGCTTTTGGCAGCTGCTCCCCGGCGCAGCAGCTGAGCAGCCTCCAGCAGCATCACAGGCCAGGCTTTGGTGGTGCCTCTCCGCTCAAGGGGAGGCAAATTCTATCCCTAAGCAGGTCGTAAGCCAAGCATTACACAAGAGAAGTGATAAGGGCACAAGGCTGTTGGAATCAGTCATCCTCTCCAAAGGAGGATGGTGTTGAAAGCTGCTCCTGCAGTGCTCCTGGGAGAGCATCATGAGATCCCCTGTTCCTCTGCTTACTGCGGCAAAACCCTTGCTGGAGAGTCCCTGCGTCATTGGACTCAGGCTCAAAATGTCCTGGTAAATCTGTGACTCATGATTCCTGGGTAAAGACTGGGAATTCAGATGCTGTGGAGGGGGCTGGGCGTTAACCCCTCTGGTTTTGCAGAGTTTAGAAGGTTTCATGAGTTCTTTCCAGTATAACAAGATATTTTAGACAGATGGTGTCGGTAGAGGGAAGGAACCCCCAATCCTTGGTCCATGGAGTGCTTTCTCTAGTGAGGCAGCTCCTCTGCTTTGTCTTTAGCTCACAGCTGTCACATCAGCTGGCAATTCTGAGGTCACAGATGGAGGTCACGGTGGGTTTTAGGAGAAATTAATGGCAGGACAGATTGAAAATGAAGGATCAGGGTAACCACCCCCAATGCCTGTGCTAAACTGCTTTGATTGATGTGCCACCTACCCAAAGCAGTTGCTGTTGGAGGTGTAGAAGCCCAAGGAGTGATGAGCAGGGACTGCAACAATCCCTTGGGTGCAGGGTGTGCCCGTACACCCTGCCTTGGGTACAGGCTGCGGGACTGAGAAGGGCAAGGGGTTTTGCCTGCTGGATGAGCTGCAGCCAGTCCCAGCTCCCTCCTGGTCACAGGACAGCTCTCTGAGGGTCATTGGCTCTTGTCCTGTCCCCAGATTCTCAGATTCTGTGGGAGCAGAAGGTGTTGGGGAGGAGCAGTCCCTGAGTGCAGACACTCTGTGGCCAGGCCAGGAAGTTGGGATTAATAAATGCAAGATGAACTTGCTGCCACAGGCCAAGGACACCAGGCTGCCTTAAGGTGTTTCAGCTTGTCTTTTCCTTCTGTGAGCTGGTGAGTGTGGCTGAAGATGGGGGTTGAAGAACCTCGAGGCCACTCTCCTGCTCCATGGGAACTTATGGCAAAGAGTGGATCTGGAATGTGCACACCATGGCTGGGGTTCCTGGATCCCACTGGGGTCTGGGGCATCTTCTTAGGTGCTGAAGTGCCCAGGCCCATGGAGAATCCCCAGCTGTGAGCTCAGGATGGCAGCACAGAGCTCCAGGGCTGTGGTTTGGGGGCCACAGAACATCCCTTGTCATTAAGTGGGGTAAAGTCTCCCCTCTTGCTTTTCTAGAGTATGTCCAGGAACGTCACACAGGAAGGCCAGCGGGCAGGAGCCAGCGGGGAGGAGAGTCTGCAGGATCCCCCCGGCAGGGAAAACTGTTCCAGGCTCCTCACCAACAGCCTGGCCGACATCGAGAGCTCTCTGCAGCGGGATGCTGAGGCTGCCTACACTCACTCAGAGGTACAGCCACAGGCACAGCTCGGTGTCACTGCTGCTGCTCAAGCCAGCCCTGGGGTGTCTCCTGGATGGAGTGATTTTCTCCTCGGCTGGACTGACCCTGTTCATGCGCCCCCGACTCCAGTCTGCGCGTCTCGGCACAGCCCAGCTGCCGCTGGGACGGGATGTAGGTGGAAGCAGAGGGAGGTTGCTCCCTCGGCCTCCCCCCTTCCCACGGGGCTGTTGGTTTTCGAGGTCAGCGGTGGCTGAGCTGCTTGGAAAGCGTGATGTCATTGCGGGGCCGGCTGGGAAGCGGTGGGAAACGCAGAGCCTTTGATTAGCAGGGCTTGGGGCTCGGTGGAGGGACAGCCTGTCGCCTGCCTTCCCTCCCTGCCTGCCAGGCAATTACCCCTCCACCGCCAGCCCCTGCGCCTGGCAGGCTCCGGGCAGAGGCTCGGGCATCCCCTGTCTCTGACACCCCGCACCAGACCGTGGGGTCTGCCCAGCATGGGGACATCCTCTGCCTGGGGCAGCAGTTTCTGTGCAGCCTCAGACAGGGGTGAGCGGGATGTTTTGGGAAAAGGTCTGTCTAGGGTGTCCCGAAGGTCGTGCTGCTTCAGTGGTGCTATCTAGGATGGCCCGTGCTCCTCTGATCCCTGCTGGGCGGCTCCTGGAGCATCCCCCCCTCACCCCAGTGTCCCTCTGCAGGACAGTAGCGGCTGTCTGGCAGGAGGGGACAGTTAGTGTGTCATTCCCAGCTCAAACAGGGGTGCTCAGCTCCTGAGGATGGCAACAGCCTGCGCTTGCCCCCACCCCTGCGGTGTGGATCCTGTGTGGGGATGGGCTCCCCGAGCCCTGGCGGGGCAGGGCTGGGCTCCCACACGTGCACTGTGTGTCAGCAGGCAGGGAATTGGCACCAGCCGTGCCGTGCCAGCGCTCTCTGCCCCAGGGAGAGCCGTGCCCAGGCCGTGCTCCCAGCCCCACTCCCCTGCTCCCCACGCCATGAGCTGAGCAGCTGCTGCCTGCTGGAGAGGAGCCAGCCCCGGCCAGGCAGGGGAGCGGAGCGTGGGGCTTTTATTACCCCGAGTGACCTCATTTCCCAATATTCCCCTTTTCTCGCTGCTAATTGCAGCAGGGCCCATCTTCTCAGCCAAATGGGCACGGCTTCAACCCTCGGGCTGGCTTTCCGATTTCCTTTAATGAGATGAAATCCTTCAGACCCGAGCTGCGGCAGCTGGTCCCTGCCCCGGGGGGGTTCCTGGTCCCTGCCTCGGGAGGTTCCCGCTCCTGCTGGGAAGGTGCCTTCAGCCTCTCTGCCCTGTGAGAGCTCAGTGCACATTGCACACTCTGCAGATCAGCTGTTGGAACCGGCCCCTGGCATGCCAGGGAGTGAGCCCTGCTCTGCCTGCCTGCCCTGCATCCCTGAATCCCACAGCACATGCCTTATGGAGCCCTGAATCCCGGAACTGCAGGGTGGCACCAAGGATATGGAGGAGCAGCGCTGGTCTGCCACCCTGCTGTCTCCTGGAGGGTTTCCCATGGCAGAATGGACTGAGTGAGGCCCTGAGGAAGGAGGGAGCTCAGATCCTCCTACCCAGCTTGGGGCTGTGCAGCCTGACCTGCCCTGTCGCCAGAATGTGGCATTTCTGGTAACAACCTCCTGTGTCTCTTCCAGGGAAAATATGAAGAAAGATTCCTGAAGGATGAAACCATCTCCCAGCAGATCAACTCTGTGGAATCCCTCCCGGAGCTGCACCTCTCTCTGGAGGACAAAAAGCCTGAGCAGCTCTTGCAGAGGAAGCTGCGGGTGAGGAGCCGGCCTCCTTCCAAGCCCACCATTGTCCGAGGGGTCACCTACTACAAGGCCCAGTCCACCGAGTCAGAGAATGACATCGAGGAGCAACGTGAGTTGGGTATGCAGCCATGGTTGGTGGGATGGCTGGCTGCATCCCGCAGCAAAACCAGCGCCTCATCCCCTGGGAATGCGTGGGCAAAGCATGTGGGAGCAGCAGGGGGAGGTGGGACAACTGGTACCTCAGCGCTGGGCAGCCTTTGAGCTGTGTCTGTGGAGCAGTGCAGCATTGTTATTCCATGGAAAATCCCTGCTAGCTAAGGAAATAGGTCACTGCTTTGGTTCGAAACACCCAGCATCAACACCTTTCCAGAAGTAAATGGAAGTTTATTAAATATGTTAGTGTTTCAAATCCGCCTGCCCAATGGCATCCCGTGAGGTTTGTGCTATGGAAGGCAGCTCAGAGCTCACGGCCCTGGCTGTGGTGGGAGCAGGGGCTGAGCCCTCAGGGACCAGCAGAGTGGGCAGCTTGGGCAGAAGGACAAATGCCCTTGCTGTGCAAACTGGCTCAGTAATGGGGTCATCCAGCCCTGCCCTGTGGGGGTTTGTGAACTCCTGGAGATGAGGAGGAGCAAAGGGTGCCCGTGCTGGCTGGGGAGCCCCAGTGGTCCCTGTGCCCTGGCTGAGGCACCTGCTTTGGCATCCTGGGTTAGGTAGGTTGGGAATGCAGCTGGGTCTCCATCCTGCCCAATCAGTGTCTGGGAGGTGGCAGGGCAGAACTGCTCTCCATCACCTCCTGCTCTGCCCAGCCTGAGGAGGTGGATGTGGCTGTGATGGTCTCGCTCACCTCCTGACACGGGCACTGTCAGCCTGTGCAGTTCAGCCCTTCTCTGAGGGGACATGGAGAGGGAATGCAGGTGGATTTAGTACCAGGCAGCCTGCAGGGGTGGGCAGGGAGCCAGCTGGAGGGGCTGTGGGGGCCTTGCTCCCCTCGCTGCGGGGCTGACCCCTGTGCCTGTGTTTGGCAGCGGACGAGCTGTTCAGCGGGGACAACACGGTGGACCTGCTGATCGAGGACCAGCTCCTGAGGCCCAGCAGCAGGGCGGGCGAGGCTGTGAGGAAGCCCTCCCCGGTGGGGTGGCCACCCACCCCTGGCAGTGCTCCCCCCACCCTGCCAGCCGCTGGCACTGCTGTGACGGCCACGGTGCCCCTGTCCCCTGCCACGCCGGACCCCACCGTGGTGAGCCGGCTGACCCCCACCCCGGAGACCGTGACTGCCCCAGCAGGGCTGGCAGAGGAGGGGACTCCACAGCTACTGGCAGCCTTGGCCAGCACAGTGGTGGCCACAGCCACAGAGAACCTGCCTGTGGCCACCCCTGCTGGAGACTGGAGTGACATGGAGAGCAGCCCAGGAGCTTGGGTACAGGCAAACACCCCTGCGACACCGGTCAGCCCGGCCATCCCTGCCACCCCAAAGGAGGGCCTGGAGGAGGAGGACATCAGGAACATCATTGGTGAGTGCCTGCAGGTCCTGCACCCATCCAGCCCTGTGTATGGGGGCTGGCTTGTGCCCACAGTGTGTCCTGCTAAGCACAGCATACCTGGGTTTGGTCACAGGTGGGAGGTGTCATGGAGATGGTGGCTGGGCAGCACTTCACTGGTGTGCTAGGTTTCCCTATTAACTCTGGAACCTACTGGAGTTTCCTCCCAGCTTTAGGGGCTGGGCTGGGCAGGGCAAAAAGAGACAGAACCTGAGACAGGCAGCCGCCTCAGCTGGAGCAGGGACATGGCTGAGGCTGTGGGAAGATGTTTGTGGGGTCTAGCCAGTGCTGCTGGGCCTGGTGAAGCTGCACCAGGGCCAAGGTGGCAGGGGGCACCTGCTGGGTGAGCGAGGGGCTGGAGGAGGACAGCCTCCAAGGGCAGCGTGGGCACCCTGCCCCTGGCCTCACAAGCCTTTCTCTGCCCACGCAGGGCGCTGCAAGGACACGCTGTCCACCATCTCGGGGCCCACCACCCAGAACACCTATGGGCGCAATGAGGGAGCCTGGATGAAGGACCCCCTGGCCCGGGAGGAGCGGATCTATGTCACCAACTACTACTATGGGAACACGCTGGTGGAGTTCAGGAACCTCGACAATTTCAAGCAAGGTGGGTTTGCACCATCTGTGATAGCATGTTGGCCACCACTCAGCTGATCCAAGTAGCATCCTCATTCCTGGGGATGCTACACTGTGGGGGGATGATCTGCCTGGGCACCCTCCCCTTTTGGGTGCTGGCACCCAGCATGAGGGATTCAGAGCATGGGACAGGTCAGGCTGTGGCTGGTGGCCAGGGAGGGAGCACAGACAGAGCTGGGGAAGAGGGTGCTGATGGCATAGCCACCCACCCCACAGCAAAGGGAAGGTCTCACCAGCCGGGTGTGTCTGCCCTGCAGGTCGCTGGAGCAACTCCTACAAGCTGCCGTACAGCTGGATCGGGACAGGGCACGTTGTCTACAACGGCTCCTTCTACTACAACCGGGCCTTCACGCGCAACATCATCAAGTACGACCTGAAGCAGCGCTACGTGGCCGCCTGGGCCATGCTGCACGACGTGGCCTACGAGGAGTCCACCCCATGGCGGTGGCGAGGCCACTCGGACGTGGACTTTGCCGTGGACGAGAACGGCCTGTGGGTCATCTACCCGGCCATCAGCTACGAGGGCTTCAACCAGGAGGTGATCGTGCTGAGCAAGCTGAACGCGGCCGACCTCAGCACCCAGAAGGAGACCACGTGGCGGACGGGGCTGCGGAAGAACTTCTACGGGAACTGCTTTGTCATCTGTGGGGTCCTGTACGCGGTCGACAGCTACAACAAGAGGAACGCCAACATCTCCTACGCCTTTGACACGCACACCAACACGCAGATCATCCCCAGGCTGCTCTTTGAGAACGAGTACGCCTACACCACGCAGATAGACTATAACCCCAAGGACCGCCTGCTCTACGCCTGGGACAATGGCCACCAAGTCACCTACCACGTCATCTTTGCCTACTGAGACCCCCCACCACAGTGGGGCACTGCGAGCCAGGGGCCACCAGCACCTTTTATTATTATTTTTATTGTTATTATTGTTATTTTGTACAAATCGAAGAGTAAATGATGGGTTTTGTTTCAAGCTGGTTTTTTATGGTGGATTGTAGATCGATCCCCAGGCCAGAACCACCCCCTTCGTCTTTGCTGTATCCTTGTTTCTGATTTTCCTTCCCAGAGGAAGGAAGTTCTCCTTTGGAAGGGCAGCCCCGGCTCTCCTGCCCAGGGAAGAGGAGGTGGCCCAGACACGGTCCTCCTGATGATGTTTTTAGCTAAAGATGATCAGCAAGACACCCTGAACCAGTGCAAAGCTGCACGCACCAGGTCCCAGCGGGATGCTGATGCCTGCCTGTCCTGGTGGAGGACCTGCATGTCCCATGGGAATGTCCCGTCTCTCAGGACCATCTTCCCAGCCGATGGCCAGCAGGCCCTTTGGAGATCCTGCTGTACAACGGGGCTGCGAGCACAGCTCCAGCAGCCCCTGGTGCTGGTACTTACGCCGAGGACTGTCCCCTCCAGCCAGGGCTCTGCTCTTTGCAGGCCGCTCCGGGGGCCGGGCGCACCCTGAACCCTGACTCATGCCTGGAGGGAGCTGGCGGCGGGAGGGGGATGCTGTAAATACGTGTAGATGGCTTTTGTTTGTTCATTTTGTAATCCAAAGTAGTCCCCCTTGGCATTTGCTGGGTGAAGGCTCTGCTCAGCTGGGCGCTGGGCTGCCTGGGCAGGGGCTGGGCAGCCCTGGGGGCTGGCGGAGCCCTCGCTGTCCCACTCCATCTCCCACATTCCCTCTCACATCCCTGCCTGCCCTGGTCCTGGACCATCAGGATCCCCTCACAGAGGCACAGCCCTTGCCCTCCTGCCCACCAGCATCTTGTATTTACCTGCTGTCAGTAATAAAGGATCCAGTACCTTCGCAGCTGTTCGGGGCGTTCTTTGGCTCTGGTTCACCCTCTGGGTGCATGAAAATGCACAGGGCTGTTTTGAGTGGGTTTTGGTTGGTTTGGGGAGAGCCAGTTTACACACCAGATGGGGACAAACCCCAGAGGGCTTTGGGCTGCTTGAGACTGGCACTGGGGCAGGGTGACATGGTCATGTTCTGCCCTGAGCAGAGCTTGTCTGCCACATGCAATTGCCCTCAGGTCACTCAGGCTGCAGTAAGACCCTCATGGGCTCCTCTGCCAGGCTCTGGGTAAGCAGCTCGTGTAGGGTGCTCCCTCTCCAGCAGCAGGAGGGGGACTGGGTGGATGTGCCATGGGCAGTGCCAACACTGTGCCAAGCAGAGCCACAATGAAGCCCAAGAGATGGCACACACAGGGCAGGTGTTCCAGTAATTTGCCTAAGGAAAACAGTATTAACAAGCACAATAATAATGCATATTAATAATAAATAAAAGAAGGATTTTATTGCCTTCAGTACTAGGGACACAGACAACAGAATTACACAGGATGACAGATGCTCTCCACCACCAGAGCCCAGGGGTGCTGGCTGAGGATGTGGTGCCACAGCAGTCCTGAGCCCCCAGCCCCCACCAGCAGCCCTTCCCAAAATGCCAGGCTGTGCCAAGCCCAGCCACCACATCCGGCCCCTCTGCAGCTCCCTGGCAGCAAATGCCCCTCAGAGCAGCCAGCCGCCCCTACCCATGGCCACGGGGGAGCCGTGTGCCTCTGGCTGGGGCACCGCTGGGGTTCTTATTTTTGACTATTGTGTGAGCTGGCCCACAGTCAGGTGGGCCGGGGCCAGGAAAATGAACTGGTGCAAGGAGCGCAGCCAAACCCCTGGCTGAGCCCGGCTGCTTCCCAGCAGCGCGAGCGCCGAGACGACGGGGGGCCTGCGCAGCCTGCACCGGGGACGTGGCAAAGGGCGCAGCTTTTCCATGCTGTTGCAAGGCACATACTTCACAGCGGTGTACTGCTCCTCATCCTCCTCCTCAGTGCCCCTGGAGCTGTTTGTCTTGCTGCAGGATCAACCTTTATTTCCTAACAGCCACACACATACATTAATAATAATAATAATAATAATAATAATTAAAAA
>VZTH01015613.1:1504719-1648335 GCA_013397815.1 Aleadryas rufinucha | reverse complement strand
AAGGCACCTACTTCACAGGGGTGTACTGCTCCTCATCCTCCTCCTCAGTGCCCCTGGAGCTGTTTGTCTTGCTGCAGGATCAACCTTTATTTCCTAACAGCCACACACATACATTAATAATAATAATAATAATAATAATAATTAAAAACCCTACATGAGCCAGTTAGCACTCAGACCATGAAGGAAAGGCAGCTGGCTGGCTAAATGAAGCCCATCATCTTCTGTGCGAACTGCAGAGGGGAAAAAAATAATGTAACAACATGCTGAAGTCATTATGTAAGGCTGATGCTCTGCTGGCGGCTCATCCCAGCTGAGCACCAGTGTGCTGGAGCTCCTGGGCCCAGCTCTCGCCTGGGGCGCAGCCGACAAACGTGGGACCAGTGAGCAGAGCTCCACAGACACTGTGGAATGGCAGCAGTTGGCTGCACTCCGTGTTTGGGGCAAATGGAATGTTCCCCCAGTGCCCGGCGGGTGGCTCTCAGTGCTAGCGAGGCAGAGAGGGGTGTGTGGGGCTGAGTGTATGACATGTGTGTGGCTTCAGGAGAAGGTGCTGTGGCTATGTCCCATGGAACTGAAGCAGCCCCTCTGCCCCAGCAGGGCCAGTGCTGCTCCATGGACTGTTGTTAGCAGTGAAAAGTATTAAATAGCACACACAAAAAACCCACGCAAATGAAAACCAGGAAGAAAAGAAAAAAAAACCAAACTCAAAAACCCAAACTTTACAAACGCATCTGCTGCATGAAATCACTTCCCTTGGGCCAAGCCTTCAGCCGTGCAGCCACGTGGGCTGGGGCAGGCAGCAGCAGGATCCTGGAGAGCCAGGCAGGTGAGGGGTGGGCAGTGCCCCAGAGGCAGCCCAGGCCCCGGGGCAGTGCGGGTTGCTGTGTCTGTAGTGCTTTAGCCTAAGTGCGGGGTCCCACCGCCCTCCTGGGTGCCTGGGGCTGGGCTGCCCCTTCACATCGCTGCATCCCAGGGCTTCCCACCAAGGGAGGCTGCACAGGCAGGGATTTGGGCAGGGACTGGTGAGGAGTGGGGCTGTCTGGTCAGGCTCAGCACCTGCAGCTGGGAGCTGGACACTGCTTCCTCCTGCTGCCTGGGCACACTGCAGGCAGAGAGGCCCGATCCGAAGCATGGGTGTCCACTGTGATATCTCTGGCTCACCTCTGGCAGCCTAACAGGGAGAAAAATTAAGAACAACCCACAATTTTGGACAGTGCATAAGTAGCAAGGATGGCCTGTGCCCCCCATGCTGCATGGGGCCCCCAGGACTGTCCTTGGCAAAGAGCCAGCTGAGCTGCATAATCCTTGGGCAGGATGTGGCCACCGGGTAGGGTCAGGCACAGGAATGGGCTAAAGGGGACTGTCCCTGCCATGCCCACGTGCCAGGAGCCCCAGGACCTGCCAGGGAAGGGGCTCAGGCTGGCGGCAGGACCTGCTGCATGCCAGGTGCTCCCCTGTGAGCTGTCACAGGAGCTACTGCAGGGATTTGACAATGGCCCTCAGGGCATGGGGCGTCTCTGGGACGGAGGGGGACGAGCTGTAGAAGGTGTCGGTGTGATTTCTGCGCTGCTCTCGGAGGTACGGAGGGACAGAGGAACTTTTGATGTGGAGGATCCTGGTGTCCATCACTTCGCAGTCAATCTGCATCATCACCTCATAGTCCTGCCCATTGATCACATTCTCTGCAAAAGTAAGGATTAATAAAAAAGGTCAGAGTTAGCCCTGCAAGCCAGGGATCCAACAGCACTAAAAACAGAGCTTTCTGGGCCTTTTTTTGTCCGGAGCAGGAGCTGCAGTGGGGGAACTCCCTTTCTGCAGCTGCACACATGGAGCACACAGCAGAGCCCCAGACTGCTCGTGACACCTCAAAGAGCCCAGACCACACTTAGCATGTGCAGTCACACCTAGAAATTAATGTCTTTTATTTCCCCTTCTTCATCTGCACATAATTACTGACGGAGTTTGCACTGTGTAACATTTATTACAGAACTGTTGTTCTTGAGCCACTAAAGTATGGGAGTGATTGAAGACAAGGTTTATTTAAGAAAGCGGAATGTTTCACTTTCTGTAACCCTCTTGACACTGAGGATCTTGAGGAATTTCTTCATCAGTTTATTAATAAAAAAAAGCTAAAATGTGATCTCTCAAAAGAATTAACTGTGCCTCACTCCTGTCCTGACCTGGCTGTTGTACTTGAGTGATGTGGTGACACTGGGCAAGGCCTTTCCCTGACAGACCCCTGGACAGAGGAAGACCCGGACCAGCACATGGGATCCCAGTGCGGCCCCAGGCCCGGCACATCTGCTGCCACAGGAGCTCCTGGGCTTACAGGCTGTGCACATGGCTAGCATCTGCTGCCTGGATTTAAAGGTGGGAGACTATTCCCTGCATAGACAGTGTGCCCAGGAATGCAAGAGCTGAGATCGGATTTCCAGGCACGACCAATCCTTTCAGAGTCAGAAGACTGCCACTGGCAGGGTTTCCTTTCTGTGCTGAGGAGGATGGAAGATCACCTAATGGAAAGCGTATGGACTGGAGGAATGCAATATACATTACTAATTTTTACTGTTTTCCTGGATTAACTCTGACTCTGGATGACAGCTGACAACCGTGGCCGGACCCTCTTGTACCCCACACCACCTGCAGAAGCCATTAGATCAACTATGTCTGGTAGAGTAATGAAAAGCAGGAGCAAACCCTTGCTAAGGGGGCTGAGAGCCTGCAAGGGAAATCAAAGTTCCCACCTGCAAGAAATGAAATGGGAAAAGCTCTGTATGTGCCACCGAGAGACCGACGCCAGGAGCAGCTGTGCAAGTCTCTGTGCCACTGACCCAAAACCCCTGACAAGCACCTCATCCCTCCTGGATGCTGTGCTGCTGGTAAAGTCCGGCTGTGACTTCTGGTGCCGTGACCCCAGCTGGGACCCTTTCAGAGGCCATCCCTCCAGGTCACCCTTCCTCTCTGCCTTTGGATGTGCTCTTGGCTCCCACCTGACAGGCTCAGGACCAGTCAGCAGAGGGGGCTGGACTGCTGGTGCCCCTCAGGAGAGGGGGCTGGAAAGGGGAGCACAGGGGCATGAGGGGAGGCTGAGGGGCACAGAGCCTGGAGCCAGCAAATGGGCACACATGGGCTCCCTGTGACACAGCAAGCTGGAAACACAGTTCCTCAGCTCTCATGCTGCAGCGATAGGACTCCAGCTATGGGAGAAACAGTGCTCCAAAGCCACAAGTGGGTGAGGTGGGATGGGATGGTGGCCAGGGCCAGGAAAACCGCTTGGTAATGCAGTGAGTTTCCCTGACTGCCCGCAGCAGCCAGCAGAGAGGGCTATCATTAGGTTCCTGGGCATTGCACAAGACAGAGGGAACAGCAATCCCAAGGGCTGCCCAGGCAAGGGAGGAAGCTGTGCTGTGTGGGTGGCACTGGGGAGCATGGGAACCAGCCCAGCCCAGCCTGCTCTGGCCAGCTGGGATCCCGCTTCCCCCAGTGCTGACTCAGCTCCCTCGCAACAAAGTGTGCCAGGATTAAGCAAGCCACAGCTCTGCTACCCCATGGCAAGAGGGGCCGTGCCTTCTGAGTCCACCACAGCAGAGGGAGCTGGGAGGAATCATGCTCATAGTGAGCCTCTCTGGCCAGCAGGCACACAGGGGATGCACACCCCCCATGCAGACATTCACAAAAAGTACCCAAATCCTGCCCTGGGCCTTTGAGTTAGCCCAGGAGTCAGAGGCAGGTTTAAAATTGGCATCTGATTCTTTCCCTTTCTGGGGTGAAGGTATTGAACTGCTGCAGAAAGCCTCTGCAAAGGGTTTGATCTCACAGGGGTGAGGGCAGTAGTGGGAATGGCTCAATGCCCACTGCAGGAATTTCCAGCAGACTTTCTCATTACCATTATCTCCATACTGCCACAGAAGAGGAGGTGGGATGCTCCCCAAAGACAGCAGTTACTGCTTGGTGCTGCTGCCAGGCACCTGGACCAGCTTCATTGTAAGGAAGGGTCTGAAAGTGGTGCCAGCCCCACGACACCCAGCCCACCCCAGCCCAGGGAGGGGCTGATGCTCTGTGAACACCCATGTGATGGTCTCAGCAAAACAGCAGGCAAACGTGACCTGAGAGCAGCTGGCACAAACCCCTGTTTGGGAAGACCAGCTCACTGTCATTGCAAAAAATGATTCCACACGGCTCCATCCTGAGCTCGAGGCCATAAAACTGCTTCATGATCTGGATGAGGAATAGACAGCATACTTAGAAGATTTCTGGAAGATGCTAAATTGGAGAGATTTCAACCACCTTGGAGTGGCTAGATTGGATGAGACTGCAGTTTTGATAAAAGAGAGAAGCTGTCCAAAATCTTCAGAATGCATTTCAACCACGGCCAGAGCTGGAAAACATGAGTAAAAATGGGGCTGGGCAGAAGTACTACAGAAAAACCTTGAGGACTGCAGAGGATCACTGTGGGTAAGCCAGCAGAATGACAGGACTAGAAACAACAGCTTGACTTCAAGAGAAACATATTTAACTTTGACCGAGTTCCTAATGACAATGAAATAGAAGCCCTGGATGAAAGTACCTTGGGGAGATGAGAGATCTCCATGACGGAGAGTTTTTAAGGAAAGGCTGGATGACCAGCTGCCCATCAAACCCTCGGGTAACTTGCTCCACACAGACACTTGCATTCGCTCCTGGGTCCCTCTGACCCTGCCCTTCTGTGAGCTGCAAGTGCCTGCTCATGACTGGAGCTGTTGTCAGCACCTTCCCAAAACTCAGCACCTGCAGCTGTGGGCTCTCCAGTGGACTCCATGGTCTGACCTGATCCCCAGAGCAAGCAAACAATTTTGCTTGGTGATTCCTGTATCAGATCATTTAAAAACGGCCTTGTTAGGCTTTCTTTCCTTCCCCTCCCATGCAGCACCAATATCTGGGAGGCACCAGAGGGGCAGAGGGTGGGATTCCAGAGGGGCCGTGCCCAGCAGTGAGCTCACCAGCTGCATGTGGCTGATCCCTGGAGGGGTCAGTGTGCGTAACCAGTGCTCAGGCCAGCCTGTACTGCCCTGCCCGAGCACACACCCACCACCCTCCCAGGCAGGCACAGGTAGCAGGGTGTCTGTGAAGCAGGCCTGACAGCCCCAGGCTGCTGCCTGCTGCTCGTGTGCTGGCTGGAAGGTCAGCACTGCCAGTGTGCATTACACAGGGCTGCCTAACGGCCCAGAGCAACGCTGACACTGAGTGATTTCTAAAGTTTATTGTCTTGAATTACCTATGACTGATGTTTTGTGGGATTACGTAAGTGAAAACACAGGAACGGATCTCCTGTAGAGGTGTCTGGATTTATAAATAGATTTATTGCTCCTCTTTGAAGTTCAGAACATACAGTTTCTCACACAGGCAGACTCAGGCTTAAGAAGCCATCCTTGCTGGGCCAAGAGCCTGCGCTGCAGTTAATTATTTGTTAACAGGTTTAAAAGCCATGCTTCAGATGATTGACTATTTCAAATTAATAGCAAAGGTAATTGTGCCAAGCGTTGCTGCTCTGACTGCACTTTCCCAAAGAGCCTTTCTGGCTCTTGCGGGCTGTACCAAACTCCCAGCACGAGCTTGGTCTAGGGAACAGAAACCCAATTCCCAGTGCTGCTCTCCCCCTAAAAACAATCATGTTGCAATATCCAACAGATGAAAGCTGAAGTCTGCAGTCCAAACCAAAACCAAGTAAGGCTGAGGGTATTAACTACTGCTACAAATTACTGAGGATGATGGAAGATTGTCTTCATATTTGAAGCACTAAATTTTCAAAACTGTCTTACTGAAAAGGCCATAAAACCAAAATCCTCCTTCTTCCCTCAGTAGCACTGACATTCATCAATCAGTTGACTGTTCAAATGTCTGTGAGATTGAGCACCTACTTCTATGGGAGATGCTCTCTTGGAGAAAAGCAGAAGACAGGCAGAGGGCTTGAAAGGCAGGCAATGAAATTTTTGTTCTGCAGTTAGTCAGAACAAATGGTGATGTCAACTGTCTCTCTAGACTTCAGCTTTACACATATCATCAGGCTGTTTGGCCTTATGGACACATTTGTCTTACAGAAGACGTAATTCTGATAATTTATCCTTTCCTACTTACATACATCTTCCCCAAAATGCCTTGCTGCAGCAAATGTTCATTGTGAAAACGGGCATCTGCAGAGAAACTGAAACAGAGCTCTCCTGAAAGGCCACCTGAGCTTGCTGGAGTGTTTCAAGGCTGTAACCACACACCATGGAAAAGCTTTACAGCTTTCTGAAGGTGCACTCATGCCATAGGTACATTTATAGAGCCTTATTCTACCAGAACTATGAATTTTACCTTACTCAGGGCAGTATCACAGTGGAATACCAAAAAAATATTCTGTGGGACCAGTACTCTTATCATTCAGTGAGATCCTCAGTCCTCAGACCCTCTCCTAAGGCCCCAGCTGCCTTTGAAGCAGATAACCCATGTATCTACTGGCTGGTTTCTGAGTAGGTGACTTTAAAATGGTCAGAACCTGCCTGGCCCTGTGTCTGCTGTGCTCACTGAACACACATTTAAGGTACTATCAGCCTGGACTGGACTACATGTCCTTGCTCCTCGTAAGGTACAGAAAGGGAAACCACTTGCCCCATTCTTACTTTAACTACCTGTCTTTGTCAGTAAGGCTACAGAATCATTCCCTCCTCATGGACAACAGCAGAGGGTGAATTTGCCCTTGGAACCAGCTTAATTGATGTCGAAGTAGGAACTGTTGAATCATCCCCGTGTAAGGTGATCCAAACCCACCAACTCTCTTAAAGCCACCTTTGCTAAACAGCTACTCACACTCTGTACTTTCCACAATTCCTTCTAAAGAGAAAGTTTTCAGTCTGTGTCAGTGTTAATTTACACTCAGAGCCCCTTCTGCAGGCCCACCTCTCACAGCAGCAGGAACCAGGGCATCTTTCAAAGAGCCACTGACGTGTTCCAGCACCTCGGTGCTTAGTGTGAGCTGTGCCAAGCTGACAATGATAAAGTTTAGCTTTAAGAATGATTTAGCACCTAAATACTCAAATAGTTTTTATTGTAACCTGCCCTAGCCCAAACCAGAGCTTATGTTTAGGGTAGCAGGGTTCAGATAGCGTGAGCTTCAGGAGTTGAAGGCACCAGCTGCACTCTGGCGCTGGCCTGTTGAAGGGCTGCAGCTGTCCCCACACATAACTCAGGGGGCTTTCTCCGCATTGTCACTTCTGCAATCTTCCATCTCATCTCTGCTGAGAAGCCCTGACTGTCCTACCCAGCACATCTGGACACTGTTTCCATCTGAAGGGTTGGTATACACTACCAAATAAGTATATAAATGAAGCAATGTTACAGACTAAAAATACGCTCACCGCGACAATACAGCAGGCTTCCTAAAACATTTACAGATTGGCTTGTCAGACAGGATTGGTTGAGGCAAGGGAGAAAGTTATAGTGTGACCCAAATAACTTCCCTTTTTAAAAGCAGTTCCCACTTGGAACTGCTTCCAGAGCGATTGCAATGGTGTCACCTCTGAATTCAGCTGTCCTCAGTCCCTGGCACAGGCTAAGTGAGATCCTGGCATTTCAGTCTCCAGGTCTCCTACCACCTCTCAGACTGTGAGCCAGGCATCTCTAGGAGTACAGAAACAGGGCCAAGGTCTGAAACACTGGATACACATCATCAAAGTCACCTTGACAAGCCACGAGCTGACAGCAAGGAGACAGAGTCTCTCTCCATGCCTCATCTATTGGAGCAGTGGTGCTGGGGTTATCCAAGGGAGATATACACAGGCTTGAGAACTAAGCAAACAAACTGGAGGAAACAAGCTCTCTGCAGCCTCTGAAGTAAATAATGGAGCCACCAGAGAGATTGGCACTGGCTGTGGGTGAGGAGCATCACCTGCCCTTAGCTTACACCACTGTGTGATTTTTGGAAGAGGTCAGCAGCACCTGTGAGCAATGAGGTCAGTGGCCAATCTGTGCCAGATGGTGCTTTGCAGTACCTGGTTTAGACTGGGAGGTCTCAGGGAGAGGGAAGGAAAGCTGGCTCTTCCCAGGGACCATTTCCCACCTGATTGCCCACCTCTTCTTTCAATCTTTTTTCCTGCTGCAGTCACTTCCCTCTAAGGAAAGAACATGAACTATGGAGGAGATGGCCCAGTGTGGACTTGGTGTGACTGATCTTGTTTTGGAGAGGGAGCCAGTGGTCATCTCAGGAAGAGAAGATCAGACTCACCAGTGTTGACCCTTGCAGGCACTTCATTAAAAACTCCCTTGGATGGAGCATGTCTCGGAAAAACTGAGACATTTTTGACAGCTCTGGCTGTGCATATGTGTGTTGTTGGCAGGGTAGTATTGCTGCAGGATAACCATATTTAAAATCTAACCAGCTGTGACAATGCCAATGACAAGAGGAAAAAACCCAAAGAGAAAACAAAGACAAGGGTCAAAGGAGTTCTGCTGCACAGAAAACTCTTGGGAGTGAAGAAAAGAGGCTGGAGGAAGAGCAATGCCCTTAGTCAGAACCATCCCATGCCCACTTGGGAGGCACTAAAAGGATAAACAAACTTCCCACACTGCCTGCAAATCCAGACATAGCCACTTTACAAGACATTAAAACTGCACACAGGAGAGCAGCCTGGAAAGGCATTCCAGTAAAGGCTTCTTTCAAGAACTAGGGCTGGAGGGCTTGGCCCAGGACAAGGGCACTGCTCCCTGTGAGTGCAGCAGGGAGGGACTGGGAGCCACGGCATCTCCCCAGCACAGACCTGCGTGTCAATCCACTGGTAACAACCCCTTCACTGCAAAATGAGACCATCTGTTTCCATCTTTTATTTCCACCTTTTAGAGAGATACTAATCTGTGAGTAAGCCTTCTCTCTTGCCTCACAAAAGCTTCCTTCCTTTTAGCAGTCTCAAAGAACTATCTTTTTCCAAGTTTTCTGTATGCTGAAGAGACCACCCTTATCCTCATTCACTCTCCCTCTGGAGCCTCCAATGGAGCACTAAGGTAGGACTTTCCTCTGCAGGAGCTGTGCTCTCTTCCCAATCTGTTGCATGTGCCAGGACACTCTCTACTCTCACAGATTCTGCCAACCTGTGCAAAACTGAGACTTCAGTTGAAGCCATTTTTTAAAAGCTTGCCTTGTCACCTGCCATGCTCCTGATATTTATACACCCTCAGTGATTAACACCAGCACAAGAACACTTTACTCCTTCCTTTAGCAGTGATGACTTCCACTTTAAGTGTTCCTTTACACCTTGGTCCTCCCTAGGCACTAGAGATTCCCTGGCAGGCTTCCTCTGAAAAATATTTTTTTTTTATGCCTCAGGCATGCTGTTCCTCAGTATCTTTTTCTAGCTTAACTTCTTAAGGTTTGGCATTTAGTCTGCCAGAAATGATCCTCTTTTTTTTCCCCCTACTCCCTCATTTGGCTACAATGTCTATTGTTTAAAAGATATCTTCTTACTTCTATGAATTGACTTTAATGTGTTACTTAAGTCCACTGGATTTTTTAGTGCTCTTTCAAAGATCTTTTTAAAGCTTTTAATCTTTAATCAATCTTCATTTGTCAGCATTTTAACCCCACTCATTTTTCCTTTAATGTTTTCCTGTTTTATTTAGCCCTTACCTTTTAACTGTGGCATTTCAAGTTGTAGGCAGTTATTGATAAAATTAATTTAACTATTGGACTTAATTTTTATTTTCAAGAGGCAGTATCACATTTTCATTGACATGGACCTTGCCTATCACCCCACATCACTTGTATCCTGGTGTTAAAGTGTGTCACTGATTTAAGACTGAAGGCTGGTGAGAGCCTGTATTCCCTTACAGTTGAAATGTCTAGTTTGGACAGTATCCAAAGACTGAGCCGAATTTTCCACCTGTTTCACTTGGATACATAAAGTTACCTCATTTATTTAGATACTGCAATCAGCTCTTGCTCGTAGAAGAGATTTTTAACACCATCTTCTGTCTGTGTGGGGCGAGCACTCTCCTCCCCATGAGCTTCTGTGATTCAATGCACTTGTCAGTTAATTACGAAACTACTGCAGAGCCTGTCTGAACGCAGCACGCTCATCAAGAGAGACGGCCCCTGCAAACATTTCTGTCTCCCAGCTACAGCAACAGGAGATTTACAGCTTTAATGTACGAGGCCTGCTCTGAAACAGGGGTGCCTCTTTTCCCATGGAGAGGGGCAGCTGGGGCTGGCAGTTGTTCCTTCATCCACATTCACCCAAAGGCATTTATGCTGTATGGGGATAAGGCACAGCCTCTTCCTCTGGGGCTGCTACAGAGTCAGGCAGGACGGAGGGAGATTATTCACGTAATGAAGTGGTGAATGACCCGAAATGTTCTTCAGGAGCCCAGGATGTGTTTTTCAAATACTTTCCAAGCCCAGAAGATGCCCAGGAAGCACGCCAGGAAGCACCAGGGGTAAGGTAGGCTGTATGAAGAGGTGAGGGAAGTGCAGCATGGAGGACAGACATGGCATCTGAGGAGCAGGGAAAAGCCTCCTGGCCCTGCTGGCAGAAGTCTCCTTAGAGACTGTGACCCAAACACTGGAACAGGCCCTCTCAGACTGCTGTGTTTTCACCAGTCTCTAGGTTTACTCCAGTGATGTCCTCAAGACAGAACTCATAAATGTGAACCTCCTCTATGAGCTCTCTTGCAGCTTTTCATGTTTTTACAGGGTGAGCTCATTACGGATAATTATGCTTCAGATCACTGCAGAAATAAAGAGCTACCAGAGTTGGCCCACATATCACAAACATAAAACTGTGTTTGCCACCTATAATTTCACACCAAGAGGAATTATATAATCTTGAATTTACGACATTTGAAGATATATTAAGGCAGATTGGCTGGGCTGGAGGCTAGAATTACAACACGCTGTACGTAGCACAGCGTAGCCCGGATGGCAGATTGGGGTGAAAGTTCCCTCTTTGCTTTGCAGCACAGTGCTCTCTGTGAAACTTGGGAGAGCACATGTCCATGGCAGCATCAGCATCCAGGGCTAACAAACATCCAGGAGACACACACACGCTCAGTTCAAACCAATTCTGCGACTCCACACTGGCATCCGTGCTGCCAGCCTGTGTCACGGGCTTCTTTTTAATTATACTTTGTGAATTTTATAGAAGTGTGTCATTTGTATGGAAAAACCAGTCTGCTGTAATAACTCGACACTGGCATTGGAAATACTAAGTATGAAGTCCAATTAATTTATGACTAATTCTCTACCCCCTTGGTGAACGGCGCGTTCCCAACAAAATGCCATCTGCAGCAGTTATCCTGTCTGCACAGGGAGCACCAGTCACACTGGGGCTTGGCCTGCTCTAGCAAAACCCATGAGATACTCTTTTCTGTATTAATTAAGGGGCAAAAAGGCACTGAAGATCCTCTGAAATAACCTTCCTGTTATTTTGAATGCATAAAAATAGATTACTCATTTAGCAATTTAGGTAAACAGCTCGTTATGAAAACTCATTAGGGAATAAGCCTTCATGATTTCATTTCTTGATCGTTTCCTGTCTAAATAAATAAACATGAACTCAAGTGACACAGATTCCATTACTTTTGTGCATAGATTCTTGAATGATTTCTTTCATACTTTTTTGAATAATTTAATCTCCTTTCTGTCAAAGGCAACATATTAACAAACATGGCTGGGGAGAGCAAAATCTTTCAAAGATAACAAAAGCTGTTGAAAACTTCTGTTTAAGATTTAATCTAGGCAACGATCAACTCTGATCCAAAGAAATGTAGCAAAGTTTGAGGGAATATTTTGTTTTGACAAACTGCACTTCTACATGATTTTGAGAACAGAAATGTGAATAGCAGCATGTTACAAGATTACTAATATCTGTGGTTAAAATTCCTCGTTAAACTATGTTCTGCAATCATTTCAATCCTGACCTCTGCAGCACAGCTTTACATGAGCACCACAGTAACCTGACATGCTGCTTGTCCATGGCTACACAGGAGATTGCAGGCTCTCCCTCTTTCTCAGCCCAGGCTCAGTGATGAGCTGCTGCTTTGATGTCTAACCAGGAGCTAACTACGGCTCTGATTCTTCCCTAGGCACACTCCACTGAACCACTTTTACTCCTCAACTGGCAGCTCAAAAAGCAAAAGAATGGCAGTTTCAAAACAACTGAAATAACAGCATTGGAGACATTCTCAGATGTATTTCCATACATCCTGGTGTAAACAACTTGATGGGCTCTCAGTGACTTCCCTGAAAAACCTTAGCAGTCACCCTTCTTTCATCTCACATCTAGGCTGTAATCCCACATACACAACTTCCAGAGCTTACTGCTCACACTACAGCTTGTAAGGCTGTGCTGAGTTCTCAGCACTTTCTGCTAAATGCAGATAGCAAGCAGAAGCACTAAGGGAAGTACCTCTATAGCTCATGCTTGTGCAGGCAAGAGATGTGTCCTCTATACCTGGCAGAGTGGCACGAGCTTCCCAGCCTAGTGCCAAGGAGAGCAGCTGTGAGAGGGAGCCATGGGCACTGAGACTTGGCTTTTAGGCACAAGGAGAACAACAAAGGACAACAGCTATGGATAACGGGGGCCATCACCCTCCTGGAAACCATTCTGAAGCTATCCAGAGTAAGAGAGAGGCTTCCCAAGATGTCAAGCAGTAACCTCAAGGGAAAGCAGTTGCTGTTCAGTCAGATATGTATTGTTTTAGACCTTCCTCAATGACTGACTGGGAATTCTGCTTCTTGCTCTGAAAAACGGAAACAGCATCTTTTGTTTGCTTGACCCTGAAAGGCAGAGGAAGTTGAAGACTTTATTTATTCAACCCTAAGACATGGGAACTTACAGACTATTGTCACTTCCCAAAGAGCTTTTGTTTTTATTTTCCTCCTCAGCCTGTGTGGGTTCTGTTTGCCTAACAGATTTTTCACAGACAGTTTGCTACCAGCCTTGGACATCTGTGACATGCTTGCACATGGCTGTCAGCTGAAAGGACGTTCTTTGTAGCTGCATGCAAATAGTCATGCTGCTTGATGGCAGAAATCACTCCAGTTTTGATCAAAAAGCCTTACCACTACATTTGTTTTCCACCTTTTTAATTAGAATGTGTATTTCAGAGCACTTTTGAAGTCTCTTACATCAGTATGATGATGGATGGCAAGGGAAGCTGAGGGAACTGGTCATGATCAGAAGTTGGCCAACACAACAGAGCACATGGACTTTGCTAAAGTCATCATTCCATTCTATTTCTGCCTTTGGGAGATTATTTTGCTGTTGGATTTCATGACAAAAAGCAACCTTTAAGGGAACAGGGCTCCTTAAGAACCCAGAAACATAGAGGTTATCAAGGGTCAGGCACACAAACAGCTGTCTCAAAGGCAGACTGAAGACAAGCCCCACTGGGCTACATCAGACTAAGGACCTATCCAAAATATTTGTAAATAATTCAAAACTCTCTCTGTCAAGGTTGCCAATTCTAAGAAAATGAGCCTTAGATTTCACCAGGGGCTTTCTCATCAGGTCTCTCACTTTTGTTTTGGCTTAGAGTGCAGACACCAACCCTCAAGTTTAAAGAGAGTGAATGATGGAAGGAATTTCACATATAGGGAACTGTTTTGCACAGGGATCCTAAGAAGAAAAAAGGCCTTTTTGGTCTTTGTGCTGCTGCTAAGGCCACCAGTATTCCTGGTGAGTACACACCTGCACAGACACTTAGAGCTGCACCAAGAGCAAGTGCAAGCTGTAAGAATCCCTCACTTAATCCTAGGGAGAGCTGCATTCCCGAAAGGGGCTTCTTGGGCCAAACACTGAACTGGATTTCTGACACTGCCTCACTGCTGTGTGCTGCAGAGAGCAGTCCTGCTGGGCTGTGCTGGGCTGCAGAGCTGCAGGCATTCTGCAGACACAAAAGGCTTGTGCTCGGGGTGGGAAGAGTGGCTCAGTTATGCTGTTCTCTATAGGTTACTTGGATCCAAAGATCGATGTTGTAACCCACTGCATTTTTTACAGCAGTTAAATAAACAGAGGGCTAATGGCAGATGGTTTCACTTAAACTTCAAGAAAGGCACCACCTATATGTCAGTTTGGAATTGATGTAATGAGCCAACAACATTCTGAATTATAATAAAAGCAAATTTAGGAATGAAACCTACTGGGGACTTAACTGGTCTCAAGTGCATAGTTAGATTTCTGAAATAATAGCTGCAATCCAGCATAACAAACATGACTTGTTTGAAAACAAAAGCCTGAGTTTAACTGTAGATTGCAGTTCGTTTTCGTTCCCATGAGAAACTGCAAGATATTTCTTCTTGGAGTAACTTCTCAGGAAGGCACACCAATGGTGCCTTCAAAACCATGTAGAGTGGGACTAGGACTCCCCAGTTCTGCTTTTTTCCTTCCAGGCTTACCAATGCTGAGGCAGATTTTCACCATCAGGCAGATTTCCTGTGAGTACTGCATGTGTCCACAAATGCTGGGGCTTTGACCCTGGGCAGGGGCAGGTCAAAACTGGGCATGGCTAGCTGCAGGGGCCAAAAGGGAGAGCTGTACCATGGGACAGCAGCCAGCAGGGACATGGGACAAGGGCAAAGGGCTCTGAGCATCTGGGGAGGCAGAAAAGGAAAAGCTGCCAGCAAGCATTGACTGTGAACTGGGGGATGGCCCAGCAAGCTTGGAAAGGTGCTCTGACCGGGGGGAAGAAGGAAAAGGGACTATGAGGTGGAGGATTAACATGTACCAATGTGTAGCAAGTTCCTATACTTAAAAAAATTTACACTTAAACATATTTAACATATGTTAACATAGTAAACATATTTAAATAGGCAAATATGTTCCTGTGCACCTGCACAGGGAGGATCTGGTTCTATCCTAATGCTCACTGAGGGGCATGGGGGATTCAGGCTGACCCTGAGAAGGAGCACATGGCACAGTGTTACAAGGTAATGGCTGTTTTTACTCTTTTCCAACATAGAGCAACTGAATACTTGAAAGCAAGTTTTTATCTTGAAAATTAATAACATACTGCTATTGCCTTGTACAAGATCTTCTTTCAAACTTCCATCTTATTGATTGCACACAAGTGCATGTACACATCAATTACAAGACTGACTGTTGACATTTGCCACTACCTCACAGCACCAGGACTGCCACTTTCCTCCCAGAAAAACTCTTCAGGCTGTAACCTTGACTCTGCTTTGTACACTGGTGAAAACTTCCAGATCAGTCTTGCAGAACCACGCCAGGAACCGCCATGCAGAGCCATGTAGGACAGCAGTGGACAACTCATTTTACTTCGTACTCATCGTCCATACCTGTTCTCTGTCCCTGCAGCCAGTGGTGGGAATGGCTCAAGCCAGCTAAACGCAGTCGCTAGTGGACCTCAGAAAGCACCAGAGCAATCAAAGTGTGATCAGAAAAGGGTGACTGTCCTGCTGGGAAAAGACTGTCCAAGTAGTTCAAATGGCTGGTTCTCAACTGCACTGTCAAGTATTTCATCTTTGGAAACAGTGTCATGGGCAAACTTTAGTACACAGAAAAAAACCCTGCAGAAACAAGTGAAGAAGTTTTGAAAAAGTTTCAAATCAAAGACCCCTTCACTTGCATTCCTGGCATCTCCTCTGCCAGGGCTGTGGCAGTAAAAAGGAAGGGCAAGGAAGTGGCAGTGGAAAAGGCTTCCCTTCTTGCACAGAGATCTGGCTGAGGCACAAGGAAAGAGGGGACAAGTTCTTTCACAGAAAGTTTTGCCAGTTTCTCCAAAGGAGACTCGTTCTTTTCCAGCAGCCAACTCTCTGCAGGTGCACAAAGAATTAAGGTGGGCTTAAAAGAACAGCAGACAGCTGGGAGGAAAGCTTTTGTTGTCAGCTAACTTCCAGATGCTTGTGCAGGACGTCTCCAGTCCCCACAGAGTCAGAACAGGGTGGAGAAGCAATGTTTTCAAAGGAGAGAAATGGGTTCTTCTGCAGGCAGAACATTTTAGGAAGTCATTTCCTCCAGGTTATCAATGGTCAAATTAAAAACCAAGCCACGTCACCTACTGGCTCTTGTGTATCTCGTAATTTTTTTCCTAACACCTGGCTGGGCATCACAGAGGAATCCGTGTTTGATGCCGTTGTTTACTTAATTGTATTCTTGTGTCTCATCTGTTTCGACATCTCTGCCCAAATCCCTGGACATTTTCTTTATTTCCTGGATTATGCTGATGTTCCAAAGAAAAATCCCGAAGAAAATATAATTTCACAATGTTTCATTATTAATGAAGGATAAGATTTGTCACTGGATTCTGATGCATATTTTCCGAATCATATTTACTCCAACAAATGAAAAGTTATTTCAAGTAAAACAGGACTCAGTAAAATGTTAGGAAGAAATAATTTGTAATTTAGAAACAGTGTTTGTACTTCAAGTGATAAAGTGCCCACTTGCATGAGATAATTCAGGTCAGCCAGAAAAGGATTTTTGTAACAGGCATAAAAAGGGAGTTTCAGGCAGATAAATGCCAAAAATAATTCTGATACATCTAATAAAAATTCCCCTAGGACAGCTGTACAGATTATCACACTCAGCTGTACTGCATGGGAAAGTGCAATTATAAAAATGCCGAAAGCCTGAACTGGTTCTTTTTTTCTTAGTTTATGGAAATTCGCATCATCAGATAATGTTTTCGGCATGCTGGGATTTAACAATAACATTTGAGTTTATGATTCACATGTACTGTAAAACACAGATGTTTTAAAAAACCATTATGTGCACAGTTATTCAGAACGTAGAGTTTACACTGTTCTGGGGTTCTCAATGCATTTGATGAGTGTGGCAGTGACCCTGTGCCCCAAACATGTCCTAACTTGGCAATTCCTCACCATCTGAATTAATGATGTATTTGTGCAGGTCATGTCCTGTCTCTCATGTGGGACTGAAATGCTGACCCAGAACATTTCTGTGCACTAACAAGCCTGTGCCCCAGTGCAAAGCTGTTTTCTCTGCTGTCCTGCAGCACAGTAACGTGATGATTATTAATCCTGACCATGCGGTGCTGAGAGGTCCCACTCACACTGAGTGTTGTATAACAGCATGGTAAACAGCTGAGGAAGGCCATGGAAGGCAGTCAGCATCCTAACAAACCAGCAAGGCCAAGGAATTTGCCCTGCTAAGCAGGCGTAGGAGGAACCCAAACGAGGAGATGAGGACAGTCTCCATGGGCTCTGTAAGCCACCAAGTTAGAGAAGTTAAATCCCATTCATGTAACCCTTAATCGGCTGGGTACAAATCACCAGGACTGGATGGCACCCTCCCTGTCCTCGAAGGAGCCAGAATGCACAACTGCTGGCCAAGTCCCCCACCTCTCCTCACAGTCTGGGTGACCAGGCATGGGTGATTTGCCAGTTCCCCAGCTCCAGTGGGGACCCTGGCAACTAAACCCCAGTAATGACCAGTCTGACTTCTTTTGCAAAGCTGTAATGACAAACATTTGGCCTAAGTTTGCTTTTCATGTACGAGTCAGCCACATCTCTTTGAAATTGTTCTCTTATCACTCCCTTTCTTCTTTTGCACTTACCATTGATGTTTACAGCTGGCAGCACTATAGACATCTTTGGTCTCCTGGTCTTGTTATGTGTGGTGGCTGGCAATAACAGGTGGTCCTGGAAAACAGCAGAAAAGATGTGTTAAATCTACTCCCAAAGTGGAGAGCTGGGAAAATGCCTTCCGATTCTCTCTTACTGGCAATCCACACTGAACTGTTTACAACAGCTCAGAAAATTCATATTTTTGAGGGAGTCTTCCAAAAGTCACAGCAATTGCTCATGCTGTGTAACCAAGAAGAAATCCCTATTGCATGCAGCAGAATATGAAAAAGCCTTGATCATGTGGAAAGAGATGGAAACTACTATTAAGCTCTCATTCAACAGAGTCCTTATGTATATGATTAAAGTAATTTAATTTGACTTCAATGATATTTAAACATGTGGCTAAGGACCTTGCTGAATGGAAGCTTTTACTTGCAGAGCTGTTTACTTTAAGTCATCTTTCTGTCTCTGTCAAGCTCTACACCACATGCCTTGTGCAGCAGGACTGCACTGCTCAGAGCTGGGACGGGGTGTGAAACATGAGCTCTGCTGACACCACATTCCAGGGAAGTTGGATGGTAAAGCTGTGCTTTAGTGTCTTATCTCTACTGGGTGCTGCTGTAAGGGAGCAGTGTTCAAACTGACTGCCCTGGCTCTGACAGTGGAAGCTGCATCCACAGGAAATGCTCTGGATACGGACCTGGCCTGCAAGGAAAAATGCAGCCTTTCTTCAGGGCTCTTTTGCTGTTGCTGAACTCAAGTTGCTCAACTTACAGCCTGGAAAAATATGGTTCTTCCCTTATCAATGGAACTTAAGGGCTCTAGTCCAGGCATCTCCCATATTATTAAGCAAGTCTGATGTTCTCCTTTCATGCTTTCCCATGCTTTTCCCATACAAACATCTCATACTTTTGGGCAAGGTTATCTTTTTGGCAGACGGAATGAGACTTCCTTCAGGATACACTAATTTATTAATGTGAGGGTAACTGTAATTTTGCCATTTTAAAATAGAAACACTACATTGTTATATGTAAGATTTGGGGAGCTGAGTTACACAACGTTAGGTGTTAAATATATCAAGATATTCTGTAAATACATTGCAGAAATATCACTCTCTTTTTTTCCCATCAAAAATTTCCCCCCCCAAAACACCAAATGACTGACCATGAGAAGAAAACATTACTTAAATAAATGTCTGCAAAAAACATCTTGGTACCAAAATTATAAAACCACTCTGGTATAATTCCCAGATCACATATGTAATTCCCATTTCACTTCTGAACCACTTAAGATTAAGACAACATTCACTAAGACAATGAACCATACATAAAAACTGTTCTTGAAATCCAGCGTTCCCAAAGAAACAGGCCAAAGATAAGATGTCCATTAAATTACATTTTGTAACAATGCCCTTGTCATGATTCGATGACTATTTTTAGCAGAGCTTAAAAAATGCTTATACTCTTTGGATTTTTCTTTTTCAACACTTCTGATAGGCCACACCATCATTACCTACCAAACCACAAGTACTGCACAGATGATCACCTGAGAGTCATTACAAGTAGCAACTGCTTTTTGCTAATCTATCTGAAGACTGGAGCATTAATTAATGCTGCCTTATAATGGCACCTTTATTTACTGTATGTAAAAATTGCATTAAGAACTACCACAAGGACTTTACAGTTGTATTCAAAAGTGCTTTGGAGTTGCTGCACAACCTCTCAGTAATTCAACACCAACTCTGGAGAAGACAGGCAAACAAAAAGCTCTAAACCCAGACTGCCACTGGAGCTAATGTGCAAGATGCACAGATTGTCTGGAAGCTGCCCATGTACAAAGAGACATTTTATAAATCTGGAATTGATGAAATTTATCTATATCTCTAATCATCGTTATCTTTCATATGCACTGTGACAATCAGTGCAAACTTGCAGTTACCTAACTACCTTCATTCTACATTGAAGTCAAAGGGTATGCTGCAGAATATCAGGTATTTTGACCATAGTTAGCCACCCACAATATTCTCAAGCCCAGAAGTCTTCAAATAACCCAAACCTTTTATTTGAAAGCAATACAAAATTAATTCTATGCCACAGAAATGAGTGTACAGATTAGTGACCTGGAAGATATTAGACATTTAGAAACATTGTTTAGAATGTATTTCTAAAATGTCCCGTGCTGTTCTGAACGATGCTGAATTGCATCCCAGATGGGGGTGTGACACTATTACTCAGCCCTAATTTTAAGCAGTAGACAACCCCCCCCCCAATTAAAATACTGTTTGTGATATTAACACATGGTATAAAACTGAAAATGAATAAAAGCAAATTTTGCAAGTCAGCATCTGGCTCAGGAGCATGAGTGTCAACCAGAGGCAGAATAAATCAGAACTATTACCCAACAACAGATGGCTTTGGCTGGGACCAGGAGTTGCACTTAGACGACAGTTTAAACAGACGAAGCAGACCTGAGACTGCTGGCAGAATGACTGGAAAAATATCAGCCTGGAAAGAATATTCCAAATGAGACCCTTGCTTCAGCATTCTCATTTTGCTTTTGATCATCTCTACAGTTCTGTGATACTGAAGCCAGATGAGACGGACAGACAGATAAATATAGACACAGATACTAAAAATCCAGCCACGAACATGTTACCTTCATTTAGTAAGTCTCAACAACACATGGAACTGCAATAAGCAATTCTGAGGGTTCTTGCATATCAGATCAGTGTTATCAGGACTCTAGCAGGGATTAAGCTTCAGAGCCTCATGTATCTCTAACCCCTAGAGCCAAATGGCAATGGAAATCCTGTTCCACTGTGCTAGAATATTCCAAAAGTCCGGCTGCTCCTGCAGCTTCAGCCTCAGTCTCATGACATGTGGTTTGGTACCCAAAGTCTCTCCTACCTAGATGCATGAAAATATGCAGACATTTTAGCTTTCATTAAATAAACTGGTTTTAACTCTCATAGTTTAAGGACATAAACAAAACATCATCACTGCATACCATGAGGTTTCATTAAACAGAGAAAAAAAATGCTAGTTATGGTCTTTTTGATTTCATTTTGTTTCTTAAACTATCATCACTTCTAAGCTGGACTCTTGGCTTTTAAATTAGTAGAACTAGCAATATTGCTTGTTTTGGCTTTTGCAATGCATATCCCATCAGCCACAGCACCTCCCAGGGAGCAGTCCAGCACCCCCTCCATTCCTGTTTCATTGTGCGACAGAAACACATAGGAATTAATCCTCGCAGTATGCCCACGATGGAGAAAAATATTACAGGGACTGTTTGGAGGAGAGGTGCATGCATTTGAGGGGAGCCCGCGTGACACGGGACACAAAGGAGCGGATTTCCAGCCCCACAAGGCTCTGCACTCTCAGCATGAGCTGTCTTTCCTCCTATCCCAGAGGTTACTATCTGTCAAATCAATTCCCTCAGATTTTTCTTACCTTCTTAGTTGCTGTGCTTAGGTATGGATAAGTATTTTTCAAAGGGCTTTTCTGAGGTCTTAATTAATGACACTTGATTTAGATGTGCTTTGTTAGAGCATATTTAGCACATCTGCCTGTGTGAACACTGCTGGTTGTGCTGCTGCAGGGTAGGCCGAGCCTCTGACCCTTCCCAGTGGCTCGGAGCATGTATCCTGCAAAGTACAGATGGGATCCATGCGGGAGCCAAGGCTCCAGGAACACAGCCCCCAGCCCACTTCCCACAAAGACTTTGTCAAGATGTCCCAATGAGCCCTGCTCTGCGTTAAGAGATCCATCTCTGACAAACCAAGGATAACCTTTTGCAAAATCGAGTGACATTTGTTGCTTTATAGCAATAAAAGCTCCGAGGAGACTGGATTAAAATACCAAAGGAAAACTTTAATGTGCTGTTCTGGTAATTTGCCTTGATGAGGAGATTTGATCTTTATCATTGCCTTGGAGACCAGCTCCGTGCTAGAATATTGCAACCAACAAAGGCAGCTGCCAGAGCAGAGGGGGCAAACGGAGCCAGGCGCCTCGGCGTGCCAAAGGGCACTCTGTCCAGCAGCTTCCCAAGGCTTCTTACAGCAAACAAACACTGGAGCTGGGCATTTTTTCATCTCTGTTTATGACTAAGAAGTCTCCCAGGGAATTGTGTGCCTCAACCTCTTCCAGACTGAATCTTCCTGCTGTGATTTTAGGACCACATTACAACCGCCACCGACCCAGGCTGAGGAGCTCCCCACATCCCACTGAGGGGCCATTTTTCTTTAATGGCACTACTTCTGCAGTGTTCAACATCTCCTGACAGCTTAAAAGCTCATCTGTTAATCTGACTACACCTAGTGATCTCAAGATGAAGTAGATAGAAAACAAGTGCTTTTTTGCTCATACAAAAATTGTGCATCAAATCCATTTGTCTTTCAAACATATTTTTTCTGAACATCTTCAGGGATTTCGAGTCAATGACATGACACTGGACCTTCTTTACAGGTATGCTTTTGGCAATACAAAGAATGTCCAACAAAAACGTGCTTCCCCAGGCCCAAAAAACTGCATGTTGCTTCAGAGACTGATCCAGAGTACAAATACTCCAAGGAGCTAGACTTCTTAAACCCCTGGGCTGACAGAGCCCATGAGCCAGCTTTTTTTTCTACAAACCACAGATTTAAGACTTTTTAAAAATTTCAGGATCATAGTTTCAGGCTTTCTGCTGTTGCCAGAGATGAGACGTGTCTGTCCTGTTCTCCCACACAGGCCACTGATCTGGCCATGAGCAGCATCACAGCCTTTGGCACGCAATTCCTGGCCGAGAAATGGTACCTGTGAAGGTGGAACTTCAGGAATCCAGGGCTGGATTTCAGCAGCTCTCTGAATACAAAAGGAGGCTGTTCCCCAGAGAAGAGAACTCATCACAGTGCACTCAGAGCCAAGGGGCTGATTCTCATCTACCCCAGCAGTTCCCAACACCACAAAGCACAGAGCACAGATCAGATGTAAACGGGACTCAGGTCTTGGCATTTCTGGCTTCCTCTGCCAGTTCAAAAAGGATGTGTATGAAAGTTTTCAAATTTGTAGAGGAAATGGCTGTATAATTTCATTATTGATTCATTTGGGTGATGGCAACCATATGGTGCCCTGAGGTTACACCACACTGCATGCAGCACTGGTCCATCTGAAAATGCCAGAAGTTCCTGACACACTGCCTTCTCTATCAGTGGATGTTAAACAGGGCAGAAATGCAGAAGGGAGGGTGCCTCTGGAAACATTTCTGACCCTCATATCTGAAAAGCATGGGGATGGTTTTGAGAACAGAAAAAAAAGAAGAGAGGAAACCAAATAAAACCTCTACACAAACTGTGACTCATAGCCACCACTCTTGCTCATCATACCATGAACTTAGTAAAGCTGACTTGTTTTTAAAGTCAATGGGTTGAGTTTTTTAGTTTGCTTGGTTTCTGAAGTTTTTTTTTTAAAGGTAGACCTTAGAAATCCAAGGAGATCTACTCATCTCATCATGGATCCTTAGAAGAATCCATGACATAAAGAGTATGGGAGCAGGTGAAAGATGGGATAATGACTGCAAGGAACCGGCAGAAAACCCACAATAAAATTTCACAGGGTATCAGCCTCTCTGCACCAGCTCTTGACAGCCCACCCTGAGAGTAGCTTTACCACTCTGAGTTTAACAATAACCATTTATCGTGTTTTGAAATTGTACCCGTTCTATCCATATTAACATTGATGTTAGCCAACACATACTAACAGTTTGATTTTGCAGCACACTTAAAGAAGAGTTTGTAATTAAGAATTCAACCCCTAATCATAGCCTCTAATTACTTTTCTAGGTTTTAAGCCCCTTTTGAGTGATGCAGGGAAGATTGTCCCAGAACAAGAAAGCTCCAAAAAGCGCTGGGAATAGACATTCTTTTTCCGCTTTTATTTTTGCCAAAATTGCTCCTTTTCACCCCAGTGCTGTTCCAATCCCTCTGTTTCTGTGCACAGGTGGTTTTTACAGCCTATACTTTGCGCACAGAGACGGAATGAAGTGATGAGATATGATTTTTATTTAAGTGTTTTACCAGAAATAGCTCGATCCCACAGTCAATAAAATGTCCTGTAGTGTAAGATTACACCTTTCAGCCATTCCCAGACAAATTTTCATAAATAAAACCTAACTGCACTCTGGAACAGTTTCTGGTCACTGTCCCTGCAGAAGAAGGAGTTACTATCCAGTTTAGTTCCCACATGAGAGACCTTTTAATGAAGAAGTCTTTAGTGCTTTGTATTGTAAATTGTGCTACTGCCAGATGTGATATGGTCTGGGCTCCAAAACCAAACTAACTGGAAAGCACCTCACTGTGAGTCAGAGAGCCTTGTGAAAATCCCAGAGACCTCAGAAAAATGGAAAATTCACTCTGTCACAAGCTTCCTCTGGAGGAGTTCCCCACTCCTTCAAAGGCAGCACTGCTTTCTGTCCACAAGCAGGGCTCAGCTTTGGAGTGTTTTCTTAGTTTAAAGAAGAACCAGCAGCAAAGGATCTCTCCGGGATTAAGAACTAGAAAGGTTATGGAGACTACTAAGGATAACAGAGACCTGCTGGGAACTGTGTCCTTTGCAGTTCACAAACATGCAAAGCATTGTGGAGGTGCACAAAAGGCAGCTGGAAAGCAGGTGTCACACAAAGGTGGAAAATATTGATACACTAGTCAGTTTTTCTATTTTCATGGCCTATAATCCCTTTAGTCAACATACAAGGCCAAAGAGGAGGAATTATGCCTTAAGATAACACTGAAATGTGCTGGTAATCAGGTATCTATAGACTCTACCCAGTGGGCCTCTGAGAAAGCACCGTGTCTCCCTTCAGGAAGTGGAACCTGAGCACACTCCCAAAGACAGGGTCATTAACCTTCTGTCCTACTGAAACATCTATCTCCAGCCTGCTAACAAAGCGACACCAGAGCTGCAAAATTACCAGCTTCTCTCAAGCTCCCCATTCCTTTGCAAATCCCTCATTCTGGAATTACTCAAGATGAACCTGCCTCATTTCTATCCAAGCTATTTGAATATCTTTTTTGATTTGCAAGACATCCTAAATAAGAGGCACTAAATACCATCATCCTTGCCCTGTTGATAGGGAATATCCCAGGAAATCACAGTTTGCAGAAGCTTGAATGAGACACAGCAATGCCAGTCCAATTGCAAGGGAGAATGAGGTGAAGGCACCCCATTTGGACTTTATTTCTATCATAAATGTACTTTTCCTTGTAGTTTTGTTTTTTTCCGAATAGGAAGGAAAAAGGCCATGTGAATAAGGAGGGCACAGGACAGAGACTGGACAGAAATCCTGCCAATTAAACTTGTCTGCAGAACTGCTCTGCAGGCCCAAAAGTAAAGAACAATGCATGCATTTGCTATGATGTAATTTTGGTTTGGCAGCAGATTAAAAAAAAATTCCCAAACGCGAAGTAAGAGGATGTGAGGGACAGAATTCTATGCTTAAGTAAACAGTTTTGGTTAAAATCATATAGGAAGGTTCTAAAGGACTTGAAAATGCTTTGATAATTTGTGTGTGTGCTATTTGCGGAAATTAGCTGAGTTTCAAAACAAATTGGAAAAGGTATGTCTAGCTGACTTAGTTCTGTGCCTCTGTGAAAGGAAAAAAATCCCAGCTTGTACTGGTGGAAAAGTTCCTCAATTATGTTTGTTAAGGATCAGATTTTCTTCTAAAGGCTCTCTCAATCAAACCAGCATCATAAAATTAAAAATGTTTGCTTCAAATTACTTGAAAATTATGTTTCTCTGCCATTTTCTGTCCTTCCCAGGGGCTATAGGAGCACAGAAATGCAGTTCATCTGTAACTCCCAGCTGAGTCTGTCAACTATCTTTGCAGATTTTACACAGTTGCACGATCTAAAAGGAATTAATTGTTTTATTACTACTACCCATAAAAAGAAATTCCCCTCCTTCTCTAATTCACTGCAGCAGAGCTCTGCTTTTGCATAGCATCTGCAGGCTATTAGTTTTGCAACTGCAATCTGTAATTGCAAAAACATGTAATTTAGGTAGGGCATGTGAATCCAGTCCAGTAAAACCAGAAAGGATATAATCCAGATTCTTTGCTTCTCTCACAAAACATTAACCCAAAGTTTCTATATTTGTCAGCAAGACCTCAGGTCTCCTACAGAAGACAAATCCTGGATTCCCAGAATTACTGCTCAGCTGGAGACTGCCCCAAAAAGCACACACAACCCGAACTGTAGTGGGGAATGTTACTATCAGCAAACACCATTTTTCTGCTGCTCTGCCTCTTGCAGCCCAGCCCCACAAGCACAGAGCCAGCCAGGGCACAAAAACGATACAGTTTCATGGGCACATTCCTTAGAGTGGAGTGTGATCTCTTCAGATCACATTCCCATGAAACAGAAGTTGGATGGCTAAAAAGAAATTTATGCCAGGCTTTCTCCAAATGCTGGATCAATGTAACACGGCGGTTCCAAACCCATTTGCTAATACAGCTGTCCTCTGCTTTCTCTTCCAGCTGACTTCAAAGGACAGTGAAGTACTAGAACGCTTTGATCTCGCTTTGTGGTGACATCTCCATCCTGAGAGCTCTTCAGAGCCCACTTGACAATGCCACAGCCACCCTCACTCACTGCCACCAACAGCCTTCCTCCACACAGGAGGTTGGACCAGTGGGCTCTTCAAGCAGCATTTCCAAGACCTGTAAGGACCTGGAAGTCCTTCAGATCTGGAAGTCTTGCAAGATCATACTTCTACCTTACCTTTTCCTTGTCTTGCTAACCTGCAGACCTCTCATGAAAAAGGCTGCATTAGAAAGATGCTGATAGCAATCAGGGTTACAAAGATATCAAAGATAGCACTCAGGGTTAAACACACATGAGATGCATTCAGAAATAGCTACACAAGTCCAGGAAAGGTCACAGAGCCTGTGACTGAATGCTCTTCTGGCAGAACAATTTCATATCAAAAGCAGGAGAAAGGATGCTTTCTTACAGAGCAAAAATGCCCACACATGCAGGCAGCTGGGAATGCAAGAGAACTTTAAAATCCTAACCAGAAACAACTGTTTAGTAGAGTCAAGACTTCAATCTTTTTTAAATCAAGGCAATTAATCTGATCACAGTGTGTTCAATCCTACAACGCATATGGCACAAGATCAGCCTTGATCTGAAATTATTGTCTTCTTGCCTTCTGCAGCAACAGAAAGAATTTAAATCTCCCATTCAAGCTCCACATTATGTAAGGCAGCTAGCAAGCCAAGAAGTAGATCACCTGCAGTTGTCAATGCAGCAGACTCAGCCTCTTGGACAGCTCAGCTAAAGAAGCAGAGACAGTCAGAATTTGGACACGATGCAGGATTCAGTCTGAAGGGCAACTTTTATTAAGTGGATCCAAACATGTTCCCATGCAAAGAAAAATTATATATATTACTGGTGCACAGGTGAATGTACATTTAAACCTTTGGATAAAAATACTACTAGAATGCAAAACTCCACAGAAGCTGCTAATGATTCTAAAAGTGTGCACCTGATCCATCATATGGCACAAAAGGACCCAACTGTTCATTAGCCCACAAACTGAGCATGCACTGATGCATTCTTGAGTTGAACACCTGGGATTTATCTTAAAACATATTTTAGTGTCTGCAAAGAGAGCATACATGTCCTTTGCAGCCAGGAGATCCTGGTACTTGATTCAGATCTGATTTGAGGGAATAAAATGACAACTGCAGCTTACACCTCACAGTGTGACTTCCTCCCTTTCATGATCCATCCACTGATCTGTGACTGTTGCCAACTTGCTGGAAATATATTCATTGGGAAGGGTAAACAAACAAATTGAAAGCAAGGCTAGTGACAGGAGGGAATAAAGCAAGTCTGAATTAAATTCAGACCAAACCCAGTGGGAGCCAAACTCAGGGTGCTCCTCTCTCTTCTCCCTGCTGGTTCAGCCACAGCTTCCTGCTGCTTGCCCTTGAGTGCCTGTCCTGGTTTCAACTGGGAGAGAGTTAATTTTCTTCTTATCAGCTGGCACGGTGCCTGTTTTGAATTTATGTAAGAATAATGTTGATAACAATGTTTTGACTGTTGCTGCGAAGAGCTTACCCTAAATCAAGGACTTTTGGCTTTCCCATGCTCTGCCAGTGAGCAGGTGCACTGCTGGGAGCCTGGACAGCTGACCCAAACCAGACAAAGGGATATCCCATACCACAGAGTGTCACGTCCAGCACATAAACTGGGGAGAACTGGCCGGGACTGCTGCTTGGGACAGGCTGGGCATCAGTCAGCAACTGTACTGTGCATCAACTGCTCCTCTCTTCTCTCTCCTTTTCATTATAATTATTACTACTTTTATTATCATAATATTTATTTTATTTTAATTATTAAACTGTTTTTATCTTACAAGGTGTACTTTTTTTCCCAATTCTCCTCCCCACTGGTGTGGAGACAGGGAGTGAGCAAGTGGCTGCATGGTACTTATTTACTAGATGAGGTTAAACCATGGTACTGCCCAAGAGCAGACAGTGGCAGCTTGATTCTCATCTGCAGCCAGAGAGATGCTGCTTCTGAGACCACAGCAGATGTACAGGAAATTAGCAACGAATTTTTCCTAATTGTGGAAGTTGCATCAGTTACACAGAAATACATCAGAGGACTGGAAAGTCTGGGTTAGAAGAGTTTGTTATCCCTCAAATTCTTGGAAAAAACAACTGGCCATGAGTTAAATTTCCGGGGATCTCCTCCTGCCCTCCATCTTTTAGCCTCATATACTCAGGGTACCTGAATATCTCTCTTAACCTCTATGAAGTTAACTCCTCTTCACTGAGATGGAGGTAATCACCTCCTAAGCAGCAGCAAGAAATGATGTTTTAGGTCACAGGCAGAAAGCTGTTTTATAAACACAGGCAGTACTTTACTAAACTGCCTTTGACCCTGTTTTAAAAATATTGGTCTCATTTGCATTGTCAGTACCTGCTGGGTAAAGTGGCTTTGAAAGCACCTTTCTATGGAACCTAAAGAATTGGGTGCTCTCTCTTATCTACCAATCTGCTGTTTTCTCTCCTCTGATTTTACTACTGAAATGGTTTCCCCCTCCTTCCACATTATGTCAAAGTTGAATAAAATAATACCTTTATATAAATATAATCACCCACAATGCAAGTGCCACTGCCAAACCCACAAGACTAAAGCAACACGGGATATAAGGAAAGAAACACACCCAGATAACACAAAAATAAACGCTCTTCTCACTCAGCAGTCGGTTGCATTTTTGCCTGAACCCCCCAGATTTACCCAGAGCTCTGCAATGACTTCAGCTCCGACCTGGGTGGGTCTCTGCACATCCTGGCAGCAGGGACAGGCAAAGTTCCTGGGCTGCCGATGGCTGGACGGTGGTCTGGCACACTCAGGCCATGGCTGGGGCTCCAAATCCAAGCTGCCTTCTGTTTTCCCCAAAATGTTGGTGCACAGACAACAAGGTTTTAATATCAGGATGCAGTGGGCTGAATCCAAATTTGATGGCAGCATGTTAAGCTGTGCAATGTGTACTGCATTACAGCTGCTTGTTGGAAAGATGTTTCTCATTCTGCAGATCCCGGGACATCTGTATGGCTAAGGATTCATCAACTATTAATAGCTTCTTCTAATTAAAGAGATATTCAATAAAATAATGTTAAAGAAGTTATTGCCTCTGTTACTAATAATCTCAGTTAAGAGAGTATGAAGTTTCCTTCCTTTTTTTTTTTGCCTACTGGTTTGTATTTAGCCCAGCCTGATGAGCTTTCTTCTTTTCACATTTGTAGCTAAGTTTCACTTCCAAATCTCAATTCTGAGTCCAGATTTTTTGCCAAACGTCTGCTCTGTTTGAATTTCTAGTCTTGCTGAGGAAGACATAAATCAGTTTTAGAAACAGAGATCATTTTATAAGGGAAAAAGGACTATAAACACTTAGCATTTCCCTCTAAAAACCAAAACAAGCAAACAATCTGATTGAAAATGGTCTTAAAAGCACATATAAGGTACGTGATTAACTCATACTTGGAAGCAAAGAGGATCTTGGATGCCGGACATTGAGGATTCTTCCTTAATCACCCTCAAGCTACCTTAAGTGCACTTCAGAATGGCATAGCCTGAGCAATCTGATCCCCATGACCACCTAAAACAGGAGGGTTCCTTCTCCTTCCCTGCCAGCCTCTGGCAATTGTCAGACTCCCTTGACAGACCCCTGAACTCCTGAGGCTGTTTTCCCACCAAGACAATAAAATGGCCCAAGGAGGTATCTGACCAGAGTATGAACAGCCAAGGAACTGGCACGGCCAACAGGAACCCTCCTTTGTGGTGGTGGTAAACCATGTAAATGACTCACAGGTCTTCACCCTTAAGAAGTCCTGGGATCTGCTCAGGCAGGTAGGGAAGAAATCATCCAGTTTTGAACAGTGTGAGAGTACTACAGTGCTGAACAAGCCATCATACAAGCCACCCGTACTTGTCCACTGTACAGCTTGTAGAAAACAACATTTTTCACAGAAAAAGCTTTCTCTTGTGACAATAGTTTGCTTGGATCCTGGTCTGAAGCCTGATAATGGATAAACAGAGGTATAAACTGGTGCATGAGCATCACACTCCTTGTCCATCTCGTGACTGTGCATGTGAGTAACTGCCTGTCTGCCACAGCAATTGAATTAGCAAGATCACAGGCACCAGATTAGATAAAAGAGAGGGAAAGGCCAGCTTTGGGAAGATAAAAACCTGGAGACGCTTGCTTGCACGCTACTCAGAAGACATCAGGCTATAGCTCTCAGGCTGGCCCTGTCTCTCTTCCTGCAGAGTAATATGTTTTCTTCTATCAGTACTTGCCAGCTCTCCACCACATTTAGAACATAATGACTCGAGCAAATAGAAGCCTTTCATCTCCCCACTCGGGGTGAGATTAATTTTTTCCAGCTTTAGCTGTCTCACAGAGGTGTCTGGGCTCCCTTTAAAACCTACAGGAGGAAAGGCACCTCTGGAAGGAAATCCAGTCCATGCAATGGTAGGTGTTTGGGATAGGTGGGGAAAATTGAGAAGAGCTTTTCTGCCTCCATTAAGCAGAGAAGGAGCCTTGAGTGGTGCTTGAGAATTTGTGGTGCCTGGTAGTCCGTAAAGTAGCAACAGCAATCTGTGAAATGATTTAAGAAAGAAAGCCAGATGCACAGAAATTAAGGAAGAAAAACAGAAGTATGAGAGGAATACTGCAAATTAAGCAAACCTAAGCCTTTATCAGTGCACTTCTCACTTGATATATGCCAGTCACTTAAAACATCTACAAATGCAGTAAATGCTTTTGCCTTCAAGTGTTCTAATTATGTACATTTTGCTCGTGGAACAAGAAGTCTCGAGTTAATTTCACCATTTTCTACAAATATTCTGCAGAGTATGATGCAACCGTATCAGAGAACCACAGAAGCTCTGTTTGCATAAATGTGGGTTTTAAAAATGAAATGCCCCATTGACAACATTTCACCAAACCACTGGAGTTTCCAGCTTTTTTATTTCAAAATACAGGGGACTTTCAGGTCAAAGAAAGCTCTACCAGAATTCTAATCATAGAATAAGGATGTGAGGAATGATGCATGAAAGGTTTTAATGAGTGCATGTATCAGAGTTAGACACTGAGGGTACAAATAATATAGCAAAATAACTGATTTCACTACATGGATAGCATCAATTGCATGGGCACGTTTTTAATCACCTGAATTGTGCTTCCATATGAACCCTCTCTTCTTTTCTTACTCCTGTACTAGTTTTAATTCTACACAAAAAGATTGAACATCTTGGACACACCACGATTTCTGCAAAATATCAGAGGTACTGAGCACCCTGAAGGCACTAATCCTAATCTCTTCTTGCTGGAGGGCCACTCAGCTTGCCATTAACCAGTTTAATATGTGTAGTCACTACTCTCTTTATTACCCCAACTCACCAACAAAAATACCTTATCAGGCTCTTCATGTGCAGGTCTACAGAAAAGCAAGAGCCTGAGGCTACTTCCTCCTGGTGGATGTGCTCCCTTTCATTTCTATTCCCTTTTGCCCTCTGAACCTCTCCTGGCTCTGCAGAGCTACCCCTGACCCACACAAAGGCAATGTGAACTCCAGACAGTCCCCAGGCTGCAGATCATTTCCCTCTCTCCCTCTGATCCCACACAGATCTGTTTGTAAGCACACCAAGAGCACACACAGACCTGTAACAACTGCACATGCCATTACTGGGAGGGAAACCCAGACCAGGAGCACAGCAACACATCATCTGATGGGCCAGATTGAACACTGTAACCTCCTACAAGCCCAGGCAGCTGCATCAAGGCTTTGTCAGGACATTTTCAAACAGAAAAAGCACTGGAAGCAGGTAGAGGTGATTTGTAACAGAATTGGACAGAAGGTGCCACAGCTGAGGTACAGGGTTCTGGTTTCCTTCTTTTAATCCACACCACTCTTGTTCTTAGATGCCTATTTCCTATGAGAATTAAGGTACTGGAAGTGACTTTTACAAGCAAACAGGTAAATTCTCAAATCAACCATCAGGATTTGGAGAGACTAAGTCATAAGGGTGTCTGTTTTGATCCATGTGAAGAGGTTCTACTCTGCTGGACAGCGATGGTTAGAACTGCCAGGAGAGCAGAGGAGGGATGGAGTGCCGTAGGGCATTAAAAGAGAATTATCCGAGAACTTACAGGATGTCAGGTTCTCTCTGGCTTGTCCTGCACTCTTTACAGGCATGTGTGCATGACAATGAGACTGAGGGGCATACACTCTTTTTACATGTATTTCTTACATCCTTTTGACAAGTGCCATGGTGTGGGTAATATCCACTGCCACACTAAGCCAACACTAACCAACTCTACCCTGAAATGGAAATACCCTGTCACAACATTGCCGTTTACCCAGCTGGCTTCACAACCTTTTTTCAGCATTTGTAGAACCACACCTGTGTTTAGCCTGAACCTAAAGTTCCTTTCTGCTTGTGTAAATGTAGTTCTTTACACTTTTTCTTGTTCACCTAGAGCTGCAATTACCTGCTTTTGCCAAAATTTTACACCAAGCAAACTGCATCTGTTGCTTTTCTCCAAATGACAGCACGTTTATGTCCAGTTTCATTTTTGTACATGTTTCTCTATGTTGGCACTTCGGAAACTGAGCTTGAGAAGTCAGGAAACCTCATGTCTGGATTGTATGCAGCACCTCTGCTGCCTGCTGGAGAGTTAAAGCTTTCAGCTGGTTAGCAAATGCCAAACAGATGGTCCAGCAACAGCAAAGAGAAACCCACAGTGTTACTTCCCTGATGTTAAGGAAATGCCCTTCTGGAGATGCTGGTCACAGATTACCTGAGACAGCAAAATGGTTTCTTTTCAGCCAGCTTTTCCAGGAGTCACCTGCCCACTGATTACCCACTGAGCTCCTGATGAAAAACTCCACGTCCAAGTGCTTAGGACTGTTCTTAGAAGGGAGAAGAACTCCATGCTGATTTCCTGGAAAGGAGATTAAACAAGGGCCTCCCAGATGCTAACAAGTGACTCAACCTAAGAATCTCCACATCGAGGAACAGCTTGGGAATGTGCACTTCTAGAGTCTCTAGAGCATTGTTCAGCACACAGGAGCCTGGCAGGACTCAGATCCAAAGGCCTGTGTACCTTCCTCGCACAGCTCAAACTGCCTTCCTCATACTGGATACAACCTTCTTGGAGACAGCTGACACTTGAAACCTTATTTTGGATACTTACAAAACCAAGGAGCAATAACAACCACTTATGCAATGCTTGGTGGCACTTTGCCAACCACCTCCAAGGGCAGTGGCCCATGGCATTTAGCAGGCAGGCCACTTCTCCGTGGCATCCTCACGGTGCACTGCGCTGTTCGAGCTGTGCACGTGCCCCTCCTGCACAGCTCTGCCTTCCCTCCATGAAAAGCACTTGCAAGAGCCAGAATTATTCACAGGCACATTTTAACATTTGCAATCAAAACACAAAGAGGATTTCCTGAACAGTGGTTTCCAGCGTGAAGGATCTCTCAGCTTAGCCCACGGCATTTCAAATTCTTAATCACTAATGCAAAGCCTGACAGTCTCTATCAAATGTGCTGACAAAACTGGAGTTAATCCAGCTGCATGGTGAGGAGCAAGCCATGCCAGGCACAAGGCAAAATGAGCTCTTCTCACACCCATTACCATCCCAGCAGATAGACCACAAGCAACTAGGAGACCTAGAAGCTGAAAACAAGTTTTATGTTCCACTTTCAATCAGTTTCAAAGCCAGTTCAAAGATAAAAATGTACAGTTAATTCTATCACACTTCTTGTCCTAGGAGTGTCAGTTATTTAAAAATAAAACCTGGAAGCTGCAAGAGTTCTGTTCGGTCCAGTGGGAGGTGATGATAATCTGCACGCACTCATAACAGCACCTGGGCTCTTACTTCATAAAATAAGCTTTGTGTGCTGTCCAGCTAAAAATCTGGCAAAAGGATTAATTCAAACTGGAAGCAAATAACTTCATCTGACCAAAATTAACTCTAAAAGTGTGCCTAAGATTTTAAATAATAGTCTCAAATGTAATACTGCAATGATTAACATTCCCTAAAAGGTAGGACACTATCCAATGAAGCCAAAGACATCTCAATTCTGTGGGCTTTACTTTTAAACAGACTCTGTCTAGAGTGTCAGATATAAAAACTGAAAATGAACAGACAAAACCCACTAGTCTGAAGCTGTGGAAGTATGAAGTACAACTAACAAAGCAAGTACTTTATTTTAAAGTATTTTAAGAGAGTATTTAAAAATGCTCTCTGGATGTACTATCATTCAAGGCAAACAAAGTGTCATGAAGGTCATTTTTTCAAGCAGCTCATTCCCACCAAATTCAAGTCAATGTCCTACTGGCTACTGCAGCCCCAGAGCCGAAGGTATCATTTATCTCTCTGTACAGTTAGGGCTCGGCCAGCATCGATCCCATAATTAAATACTGCTACAGATCATAAGCAAGAGCCCATCATGCCCTTCTGGGAACTGTTCCGAATAATCTGAGAAAAATTTTCTTCAATGAATACCATGCTACCACTAGAGAAAGATGCATTATCTGGCATAATTAAAGTATTATTAATGCATTATTGAACTTGGGCTATTTCCTGAAGGAAGAGAACTGCATCAAAGCTGCATATTTTCACCACCTGCTCTAACTGAACACACATTAATCGTTTGTGGATAAACTTGTGCTCCTGCTCACTCTGTTGGTAGAAACTGTCTGTTCTGTACTTTTATTAAGTGAGATACTGCTGGCACTTCCTTCACTGAGACCATTCCCACTTTATAATCACATCTTCCTCCCACACTTCCCAATTATACTTCTCTAGCCTGTGTCTACATCAATTTCATAAGCACTGGGTCTTTTACTGAGGTTTTCCAAAACCAACAATCTTCCTTTCCTTCTTGCCCACGACTCTTTGTCTCTCAAGCATGCAGCACATTTGAAATACATGTATGCTATTACTGGTCACGTCTGCCTGCAACCACTTTGGATTCTGGAGACATTTTTTTGCAGCATGTTTTATTTTCACTATAATTATCTGCAGTGTATGTTGTCCTTCCAAATAGTAGTTTAAAAATAACAAAGTATCAGTTAGATCTGGGACGTGTAAAGCTGAAAGAAGTTCAGTGATGGCATTAATATGATTCATGAAGTCCCAGCAGCCATAGAGAGGACAAACGAATCAAGACTGTACACACAAAATCCAAGAGGAGCTTTTGCTTCACGCCAGACATATTCGAGTTGACTTTTCTGCCTCTGCTTATACATCTGTCCTCAACACCACATCCATTCTCGATTTTATTTGGAGGACACTGGGGTTCAAAGGGACCCAAGGAGATAAAAATCAGAGCGACTAAGACTTTGCTTCCAAAATGCCTTGGAATAGATTCCCAAGTAGGAGCAGCTCTCCAAGTAGGAGCTAGGAATAGAAAAAAGGAAACAAAACCCCACTTAATGTGACAGGCATTACCTCCCTTCTCAGAAACACCGTTCTGCATTGCTGTTCTGGTCCCTCCTACCCACTGTTTACATCTGGCTGAAGCAGAAGGCTGCAGGAGATGCTGCACTGCAGCTGGCACTTGCTGCTGCTCCTCTCTGCCTTCCACCCCTACACACCTGAGGTGTCTCACTGCCTGGCGCCTTCTCTTCCCCCTCCTCTCAGCCTTGCTCTCACACAGCTCTTTGCTGCTTCACTCCCCAAAGGATGTCCTTACAGTGACAAATGATGACACAGTCAGGTGTGCTGGAAAATACTAGAAGGTGTTGATAGAAACACTTTTTAAAGAATTGCTGGCCTTTAGCTGCAAATCTGAATTAACTTCTTTTGAGCTTCCTTTTACCTAACTTGCAGTTGTGTTGTTCTCATACACAAGTGTTTTGAGAATCTCACGACTGAGGAAGGCCATTTTTGTTCTATAGACCAACAAATATTTTTAGACCTAATTTTAGATTATTAGGTTTCTCTCTGGAGGTTTTTAGACTAAGCTCTAAGATGCTACCAAAGGCACCATCTTCCCCAGTTGAGTAACAGAAAGAGCACAGAGAAACCTTCACTCCATCACCTCTCAGTCCCTTTGAAAGTCACCTCTCCCTGATCCCCACCTACCTGAAATATTCCATATCAGAAAGGAAGACAGTTCAAGAAAGAACAGAAAGAAAGCTTGCTTCATTGTTTTCATATGGACCAGGGATTTGGAACGAGAAAATTCCCTGACACAGAAAGAATCCAAAGTTTAGTCAGAAAACAGGGAATCTGTAACAAAGAATGCAGCAGGCCAGACTTCATTTTCACTATCAACACTTAGATGGAAACAGGAGGTTTTCATAATGGATTTTCAAATTTGAAAGTCAAATACAGCTGTAGTTTGACAGAGGCTGACTCACCGAGCTTCAGGGCATGCTGAAGCACAATCACACACACTGTTTGCTTCCTCAAATTCTCCCAGAGAGGCAAGAATTGACCTCACAAAGAAGACAGGTTAAAGGGTGACCTCTGCTTTGAAAAGGACAGGCAATTTTATCATGGATACTATGCCCTGAGCCTCAGTTCTCTTACCACATATTATTCTCAGCATGTGTATAAAATATAGGACAAGATCTTAAAATCCTACAATCCTGGGATAAAGTAACTTTTTTCCTCTGAATAACTAAGGTCAGGCTCCCCAGGAAAAAGGGCAGTTTGTAAAATCTTTCAAAAATCTGCATGCTAACTTGCAGCAGTTGCAAACCCACAGAACTCAAACATACAGAATAGCTGCTCTATCTCTAGGGGCAGCAGGACTATGAGGGTCTAATCAATTTATCTGAATGAAACACCAAATTACCCATCCCAGCCTGCAGAAATCCGCAAAAAAGTCAACAGCAGAAAACTCCATGTTCAGTAAAAACCACCCATTGTCAAGTACAACAAAGTAGGAGGAAAGTATATATTAGGACTGAATTTCTGGCTGTGAAACACCATCTGAAGCCAACTTCTTATAAAGCAGTTTTGCCTGCAGGATGCAGATGGCATCAGGAGTGCAGTGAATTGGAACCTGCCTCGTGCTCTCTGAATACGTTCAAATTATTGTTGCCAGAAGTGTGTGCAGCACAGCAAACTGCTGCTGTCAAAGCCAGGCTTTGAAATCTTTTGCTTCCTGAGAGTCGTATAACATCCCAAATACAATTATATCATCCCAAATACAATTAGCACAGCACAGGCTTATTACCAACAGAAGCACATCACAACCTAGACAGTTTTATTCCTAGCAAACAAAGAAAGAACAGAAGTTCTGATTGAAATTTGGCTTAATCATTTCAGCAAAAAATTGTTTGCAGAACTTGAGAAACCCATAAATGCTTACTGCAGATGTTGGCTTGTAGGACCAGAAATTCACTTTCATAATAAGAGGTTTCCCTGAAGCTCTATGGTTTATGGCACCGAAGCAGAAATTTATAAAGCAAAATCCTGGTCTTACAGAAGTTGGTAAAGGCTTTGCCACTGATTCCCACAGGGCCAGCATCACTCTTGCCCTAACAAACAGAATCACCATCTAATATCTACTTTTTAATGCATTCTACTGAAGATGCTGTATATGCACTGCAATAAATGCAAGGGGCAAACTTTGATATTAGGAGACATTTGTGCTTTGAAATAGAGAAAATAGTGAGAGGAAATGCCAGAAGTCCTCTGAATTTCCCAAGTGAATCAAACTTTAAACTACGTTTTCCTTAAGAATAGTAATTACATTCTTAACCTAAAGAATGTCACTGTCCTTAAATAAGCCTGCAGAGATGTCATCAAAGGGTCACTGAGTGAACCTTCCAGGATGGGGAAATCTACTGCTTAATCACTCCAAGTTGTGGGGACTCTGATCCTAACCACACAAGAGCGGAATGATCTGAAGCAGCATTTACAGGCCAAAGTAAATTGGAAGGGATTTGTTTTCTCCAGTGATTTACTTAATTACTTTTCAAATTAAGCTAGCTATTCAGGTAATTCTAGAAACAATCTCAAGGCCTGAGTACTCTGTGGCAAAACAGATGTGAGCTCTGAGAGACAGCTGTGTGGGTGCCAGGCTTACAGAGAGGCAGCCAGGTGTCTGTTCCCTGCTGACAGAGCACCTCAGATCCATCAACTCGAGTACTGTATCCACGAGTCTTGTATCCACGCTCCTCTGGGGTTTGAGAAGACATCAAGCAGACTTGGTATCACAGACATTACAGAGCAGAAATCAAAGGTGCTGGCAGAGCAGCAGACTCTTCGTGTTTAAAAATGACATTACAGATTCCCCTGATAATAGCAGTAAATTATTTTCTTTAGACACCCAGAGCAAAAGCTCTGCTTCTTGTATGGACTCAGCTGATCCAAATGCTACTCTTTTTTCTGCCCTCCTCCTAAAAAAGGAAAAAAACTCCATGTAATCTTCAACTGTAAATATGTAGACCAGCAAGCCTTCCAAGGCAAGGAAAGAAAATAACATTGATGAGATCATGGGAATCTCAGTCTTACAGGTATCAAGCATCACCAAGCATCATCAGTCTTACAGGAATCAAGCTTTGCTCCCCAACCCTGCACTTCCAGAAGCCTTGGCTGAGTCCTACCACATAAGAGGCATGGGTAGCCCTAGCAAATCCCATTTTCTAGAAAATCCAAGGAACTCAGGGCACAGCTCCCGTAGTGCAAGTGAGAACACACACAAAATGTTACATTTTATCACATATATCCAGGAGAAATGCTGGGGCTTGTGAGGCTGAGCACAGAGCAGAAAACGGGGACAGAGGATCCAAGGACACCACGTGGAAGGGATCTCCTGAGATCCAGTCCCACCTTCCACTGGGAGCACACTACCACCCGAACCACCCACTCCCTGGAACTTTTAACTGGATGATTCTTGTTCTGTTATGTTATAGGCCTTGTTAACAGCTTATTAAGTACGCGGGAGTGTCTGCGTGGCAAACTGTGAGTCAGGAGAACAAAACCTTTCATCTCCAGGCTTTGGCTCCTCACTTGGACAAGCGCAAGCAGCACAAGTGAACTGTGGGACAACACTGAGGAGGAATCAGTCCCCTCTCAGCTCCTAATCATCAGTGAAAAGGGAGCTGTGGTCCAGAGAAAATGAAGTCAGCAATCCCCAGGAGGAGGTGAAAGGGCACCTCCCAGGCTGGGGCCCTGCTGATGGCACCCCTCGGGCTGTGCAGGAGTCTTTTCTTCTGCACTCACAAAAGAATCCAAGCAAGTCATTTAAAAGTGCCTCAGGGCAGAGCTTGCTGCTAGATCAGGTTTGCCCTATTAAAACAATAAATGAGGTAATGCATGAAACTGCCTTCTATTTGAAGACATTTCATTCATATAACAGAAATACCAAAAGCTTTGCTACCAAATAAACTTCATAGATGGGTTTAAAAGGCCTCCACACCTCACCCTGCAAGAGAGCAGGGCCAAGCTGTAGGGATTCTGTGGCACAAGGCACACAGTTTCCAAGGACAGCACTGCAGCTTGAAATGGGAGCTGACAACTTCCAGGTCATTAACCCGACAGTGTAAACAGGACCTATGTACACATACACGCATTCAGGTGGGCTGGAGCAATGGCCCCAAATGCAGACTTTTGCAAACACTGTTCTGCTTTGTGTTCTGAGTTTCCAGGAAAACTTTTCTTCTCTGCTCCCTTCTTCTCATCCTCAGGATATGTGGAGCCTGGTGCTGGCTATATTTGTGTTGCTAGCTGAAAGAACAGCAGAACATGCCAAGCATTTAATAACAAAATTCCAGCCTTGTGACACAACCCAGTAATCCCAAGACTGGAAACTAACCTCATATTTCTACTCAGCATAAAACCTGAATCCTGAGAAGAGCACCGCTATTTTTATTTTGCCTGAACCTGTCCTACAGAGATGCATCTCACAAATTAAGAAACTTGCTGCGTACCAGGTGGAACAGAGTTGTATTACCTATGTACCTATGGCATGTATAGATTGGTAGAGTTATGACAACACAGAAACTGCTAAAACCAGTTATGATTATCTGTGTGCTCTTACACAGAACTGGTTATAGCTGGATGAGCTGTTGTCATGGCCACTACTGGTCCCCCACTACCATGGAACCCCTCTCAGGACACTCCTATGAAGAGGTGACAAATGGAGCTTTGCAGGGTCCTGGGAGGATCATGGCTGGGTGTGAACATTCTCATGGCACAGAACAATTCTCATCTAACACCCCAACTGCAAAATGGCAGGGCAGGAGGCTCAGCAAGCCAAGAGCCCAGGTTCAGCCCAGGGACAGATGTGAATTATAGATGTATCTAATGACTCACCAAGACCTCTGCAAAAGGGAGGGAATAAACTCCTCCAACCCCAGGTTGGGGTTTCAACCACTGTTTGCCTTGATCGTTTCCATCACCAGATCTCAATCAGCTTCTCACTACTACAGCTGTCCTGGCTTCAACACCAGTCAGGCTTGAAGGGCAGAAAGTGCCATCAGACACCTGAAATTCCACTTTATAACAGCTTTTACTGTCACTAACTGCGCTGCAGATGTGAGGCTGTGCCTGACAAAGCTGCAGCACAAGCCTCTGCTGTACCTCAGCACAGAAAGCAGACCTGCTCATCTGTCTCAACTTACACATCACAAAACAGCAGAAAAATTGTAGCCCTGCACACAGTTCTGTACAGCTGCAATATGTGACACATAAAACTGCAAATGCAAGAGTTTTAGGGGAAGATAGAAACTGCATTATGTTATGTTAGCAGTAATAATTTGTGCAGAGAGTACATTTATTTCTATACCCAGAAGCAAAAAAGGTTTGTACCCCTATTAAATAGCTGTAATGTGTGTTTAACCACAGAGTTTCACGCAATTTTGGGCTGTCTTGCCCTGGCACTACAATGTTCTCTGCAAAGCTCTTTCCATTCCCAATGTGATGGGAATATTTTGGAAAGACCATGATCTGGGCATGTTACTGTAAAGGATATAAAGAAGTATTATTTCAAAAGAAACAAATTTACCTTCAACTTTGATTAAGTAATCTTTTGTATCTCTGTTAGAAGCAATCTTCTGGACACACAAAAAAGGCCAGTATCAGCCAGTGCTACACTTACTCTGCGGAATGACACCACATAGAATGTATCCTCCCTTCGGTGAATTGCTTCAAAAAAATCTTGATAGCTCCTTGGAGAGGCATAATACACTTGCAGCTCATTCCCTGAGTTCCTGCTGAAATAAAGAAGGGCAGAGGTAATTATTTTAGACAAGACAGTTAATTTCAATGAGACAATGACTTTGAAGACCTGCTTTTTAAAGGAACAGCAGCTCTTCATCCACTGAGAGAAGCATGAGGAACACAGAACACAGGTGAAGACAATGAAACTACTCAGTACTTTCTGAAAGTTCAAGGTGCTTCAAAGGTCTTACTGTGGAAAAGATTTCCAGATTTGTTTTTGTTCATGCTTCTGAGGCCAGCAAAAACCTGTTTGCTAGCTCAACAGGAAAAAAAAGTTTCAACCTAAAGTGTCTGAAAAATTGTGATGACTTCTGAAAATAAATTTTAGGATGAAATGTCATTCTGAAATAAAATATCAAACCATTTAATAATTTAATAATTTTCTTTTACTGCTAAGAATCCAAACCACTGAAATTGAAAGAAGTGCAAAGTTAAGCATAAACAGAGCTTTTAATTTACTGTCAAATGACAAATCCACCTTCTTTTTCACCCACCTTTTTTTTTTCTGCTTTGTCCTCTGGTCAACTCAAAGATTTTTCCCCTGGTCAACTCAAAGATTTGCCCTTGATTTTCAATTTAGACAGAGGAGCAAAAATAAGATATTCACATAATTCTGGCTTATCTTTTCCACGGTTCTCATCTTACACATATCAGACACAAGGAAAAGATGCTCTAAACCATTCTGAGCCAAAACACTGGCAAGTCCTACAACCATGGTACTTATCCACTGTTTATCTTGGAAAGGTGAGAAATTCCTAGCATATACTGCTATCATTTATGCTTTCCCAATCCCATTCCAAAATAACTTATTTAATCACACTGGAAAGCTGTACTCAGAGAAACCATTAGCTGGACCTTCAACCTGTCATTTTAATTTCCCCCACTTTAATGGCACACTGTGTGTTTGTGGCAAGGACACTGATTAGGCTATCCCTCCCCTCCCAAGCTATCTTCTGCTGACCCAGGTTTTGAACTGGGGGGGTTAATTTAGATTATTTTAGTACATTTCTAAAACATAACAAGGCACAAATCCATCATCAAATGTCTTTCTCAAGCAGCAGTAATAGTAGGCTGTTATTATCTTCTCCTCCACTGCTAACAGAGCCCTGTTGCAAGCAAAGGACTGCAGCTGCCAGGCCAGCTGCCCTTTCACAGGACTGGGGGTGTAAGTCCTGGGGGATCAGGAGCAGGCAGCTCTACACTACACATCCCCTTCTGCACAACTATGCAAGAGAGGAATCAGCTCCCATCCTTCACACACAGGAAACGAAGACTGGAGCTAATTTGAGCTTGATTACTCACTCATGAAAACACGTAGGCCCACCAAGCCACCCCTGAGATGGAGCACTGAAGCTGGGCTGTGATGAAAGGCTCGGCGCCCACGCGCTGCTCGGTACAACACATCCTGAAAGCTGACACGGGGCCCACAGATCTGTGTGCTCGCCCACACTCCACGAGATGCAGCGAGACCTAAAAACCAGCCACGGGAGAAAACTGCTCCAAAGCTCTTGGAAACCACTGGGCCTTTACAAAGCTCTCCTGGTCGTGTAACAAATCGAACACCAAGTGATAGCAGGGGATTACACTGCATCTACCTTTGAACAGCTACTGATAACCACGATGGACCTCTCCATCAAAGGAAGGGAGGAACTTCAGAGCCAAAACCAGCTGCAAAACTATCAGTTGTTTTAGTAACATCTTTGCATATTACAAGAAAGCACCATATTAAATTGTGTATGCCAAACAATGGTGCTGAACCTGGCCATTTGCTGAGAGATCAATAAGTCTTTTGCTTTAAACCTTTGAAGGACACTCTGCTATGCACCACAGAGCACTGGGATGTTGCACATAGGCTTGTTTTGGGAACAAATGAGGCAGGACACAGTGCTTTATGCATCAAAACCCACAATATTTATAGTGCAAAACTTAGCGAAATGACTGGAGAGTCTCATTTTGATACCTGAAGCCTTAAGAAACACACTGAGAAAGCCCTCAACAAAATCACCTCTGAAGAAAGCTACATAAAGAGATTAGGTGTGAAGATTTTCTTCAAAATCATCTTAAAATTTATCTCCTCCACTGCTTTGACTTCCCTGAAATTCTTTTCAATCCTCACCTTCTTGATGGAGATTACAGTGGAGGTGGAGACCACCTCTTCTAACACAAGCATTCAGTAAACCTGAAGTTAAGCCTACTTTGAGTAGGAAGTTGCACTAGGGATCTCCTGAGGTCCTTTACAACCTAAACTACTCTGTGATTCTATGATTTCATGGAGCACCTAATAGCTGATGGCTCTGGGAGGAACTGGAAGTCTGTTCTATGTTCTTAGCAGTTCCAGGACAGTCACAGCATGCAGCTGCCATGACTCACTGGTCCTGTTCATATAAACATCATTAATCTGAAAAAAAACCCCAAAAAATCTCACTTCCTTTGGAGCACAACAGATTATTCCATGCAGAGCTACATGATATTGCACACTGTTTCAAATAATCCAGATAATTTTTTTTTCAGAGTAATGCAAGCATGTATATTAAACTGCCTTATGCCACGAGGCTTGTTCATCAGTGTTCAGTTAGAACAGCTATCCTTCATCTGCCTGTAGAATTCAAAAAGCTTTTTCTTCTTTTTTTTTTTCTTGTAAGTTAAGACGTATCAAAATCTGACAGCCTGGTTTCTGTAACATTTGCCTGCAGCTTGCTCTTTTTCCCGAGGCTGATCCTGCTTTCAAAGCAAATGCAAACAGAAAGGCCACAGCTGTCTTCCTTTCCACAGCAACATTTCAGGTGGTGTTCTCACCAGAAAGTCCCCTTTATACTCCATTCTGCTCTTACACTCCTCTTTGGCACTTCAAAGCAGACAGCCTCCTCAACAGTCTCACACAAAATACAGGAGAGAGAAATTTTGTTTCCTAAATCTTTTCTCTCCAGTACTTCCTGTCACCAGGAAGAGGGACAGGATGGTTATGGGGAGGGGTGGGCAGGGGACATCAGGAAACTCTGCATTAACGTGCTCCAATAATCCGCAGGGAAAAATCAGCACATGGAGACAAAGAATGCAAATGAGACATAATGGTATTTTAAGTTCACAGTAATAATTTGGTGCTAGCTATAATGGCTCTACTCTTGAAGACAATGAGAGAAACCTTTCCCTGTAGCGGTTGCCTGGTTCAGAGCCCAGCACGGCAGCTCTATCCCCGAGCTGCTCGGGCCAAGTACTCCAGAACACCAATGTGGTGGACAGTAATGGCACTTTATTAGGGGTTGCAAAGGGTTTTTATCGCTTTGGGCAGTGGGGGTCACTCCCTTCTGGTTACATCTGGCCGGGTGTGGTCGGACAGGGGACAAGGGGGGAGGTAGTCCTAGCTGACCGTTACAGCCCGATATCTTCCGTGCGCGTGTCCCTATCTCTCCACATTTCCCTTACCAGATTCATGGCCCTTTGAAACCTTCTTACAAACTCACTATGTTCTCACAGATAGCCCCAAGTCAGTCCCCCTGCTTTTCCCTAAATATTCAAATCTGTTTAGAAAGGGACTCTGGAGAACAAAGTAAGCATTTTCTTAAAATTCATGGCTAGAAAGACCCCAGAAGAGTGGAGCTGTGATACAGGGGTCCCTTTAAATGTAATATAAATCATTAGAAGTAGTTATTTGCTAATGGACAGAAATTAGTCCAAGAAAAGTAGCTACATTTGGCTTAAGAATCCTGACAAGATGAAAATGGGCATTCTTTACCAACTGTTGGTGAAAAACTAGGTTATTAAGTAGAAAGCAGTAACAAAGGAACTGTTCCGCCTTACCTGAGACTGGTGTCTGTGTAAGGCATGGCCATTAGCTGGGAATCTGCCTTGTCACTGAGGGAGCTCTGAAAAAGGGGAAAAAGAAAAGATGACACAAAATGAAGCCAATAAACATTTCCTTCATTTGCCACTACACAGAATACAACACACAGAATGGGATGCAGAGGTTAATCGGTGCAATGTGCATTTTCCCACTGGTGAAACATGAAAAACTGAAATGGTCAGCAATCAAGCTGGAACAACAAAACCAGCAAGGTTTTAATACAGCCAAATTTGAAGTCAACATTCAGAGACAAGAAAGGGAGCTTGGCACCATACACAACAGTTCTAAATGCTCTACCATTCTGCTCTGGACACCAGTGAGAAGCATCTGAAGTTTAACACACCACTTCTTCCCGAGAAAACTGCAGTACTTCCCACATTGTAATGCTCAATTCCTTTCAAAGCTGGTACTACCTCTAATCAAATTAAATACTTAGAAAATTCGTTGTCTTAATTTCAGCTTTGGTATCGGTATGCCACGTAGATAAAAGATTTAAAAAAATGGGAAATATGAGCACAAGTCTTATAATTCTGTAGCCTTACAAAAAAAAAAAAGAATCCCTCTAGCAAAAATTTAAACAGTAGAAATAAGCTATAAAGGGTATCCAAAAAGGATAACCATTGACTTCATTTTAGAAAACGCAGGAGCTATTTTGATGGCTGCTAAAAATTTCAAAACCCTGAATCCAAGAGCAGGAATGGAAGAACAACTTTGACAACGTAATAATCAACCAAACCCAGCAATTTCAATGGGAAGTGTTGGCTGCCCTAATTACAGGCATGACAGCTACTTTTGTCTATAATGACAAGTGCAAACAAGTCAGGGGGAATATTCCATGAAATTATCTTGTCACGCCACCGAGGCAGGAGCACGAAGGGGCGCACCTGCGTGACTCGCGCCTTCTGCTGCTGGTTGTTGGACAGCCTTCGGGACCTCGTTCGCTCCACCTCGTGCCTGTGCACCCATCCTCGGAGTTCATGGGTCAGCCTAGGAAAACCCCCAGCATCAACACAGACTTCAAACAATGCTGGCAGAATATTTTAGTTGTACACAACAGTTTAGCCACTATACAGACACTGAAGATTACTATTATTTTACCTTATGATAACTTTAATACAAGAGTAATAAAATACAACTGTAAGATTAAATTTATGAGGGAATTTGTAAGGTATTATCTAAAAAAGTATTTGATTCATGGATGTTTGCACATAAAGTAGATACAGTCCTTTCTTTTGCTCACCAAACAGTAATTTTGAAATTACTCAAAGAATTACTGAAATTTAAAATCAAAAGTTGATCAATTCAAGACAAATTATTGGTTAAGGCTAAATCATGGCAAGTAAATCTGAGAGAAGGAATGGACAAAGAGAATGGAGATAAGGTTAGGTAAGACAGTGACTCATATCTATGGAAAAAGTGGAGCTAGGTGTTTTCTAACAGTAAACAAAGAACATCTGCAATGTCAGGCTCAGTCTGCTTCTGTCAGAAGCTGAAGAATAGAAGACCATCTCTTAGATAATTCAGATGGAAAAGGCTTTTAGCTGGACTTGATTTCCGTACCATTAACATTTCTACATACGAAGTGATTTCTCTTTTAAGTCATGAGAAACCCCCAGACAATCAGAAAATTGTTATTTGGCTATTGCACATGACCAGTGTGAAAAGAGAGTGGTGAAAATCACTATTAAAGCCGTGGAAAGATTACAAAGATCCAAGTGGATCTGTGCTTATGGCAGCAGGCGTTGGACAGTGCAGACACTTATGAGACACTGGTCACGTACTGGATGGACACTATGAATGCACAACATCATTACTCATAGCTGTCCAGTAGCACTCAGCCAACACAGAATTTATATATCAACTCCTAATAAACTTTAAATGCTCACAAAGGTTGTTTGCTCACCTCAGCGACTCTGTCCTGTTGATCAGAGGCCGGCAGGGGGGTGGTGGAGGTGAAATATATAACAGTGGCTCTTCTGAGACTATCATTAGTGCTTTGTTATCAGACACAGAACGGTCATACCTGGGAAAAATCAAGAAAAGCACATCAAGAAATCCCTTAAAAAACTTCTTCATGACCCTTTGACCAAATCCAGAGAATGAGCACTAACACCGGCAGACCCACAAATGTTACAGCTGCTCCTGTGAGACCTTTGAGGCAGGTGAGTAACAATTCCTATCAAACATCCAATGTTCTCAGTCAATCCCTCAAAGGGGGCTGACAGCTCTCAACGAAGGGAAGACAGATGAGCATTAGCAGATGTTGGATCTCTTCCCAAGAAGGCCAGATATTGATAGAATATGTAGTCTGTAAAATATTCCTCATAGTATGCAAACTATGTGATCTCTGCAGACACAATTTTCTTTTTCATTCCAGAGCTGTGCAAGATCTGCTACAGAAATATTAAATTTATTATCCACTAAAACCATGCAGATAGACAGACCATAAGCTATATGACAACTGAGCAGCCACAAGCTATATTACAACTGAGTGCAGAGGATTTACTTCTCTGTCTCCAGAATCTAGCTTGGTTTTGATAAAAAGTGAAAAGGAGCATGTATTTCTCACTACAAATATCTGTAATACTCTCAGAACCTCCAGAGGGGTTAACTGTTTATCACCAAATAACTAATGTAGGTTTCTCTCTTGACAGGTTATCAATTTAACAGCCTTAGTCCTCTTGGTTTTGACAGACTTGTAGCTCCTGAACCTCAACTTCTTTCTGAAAAAATCAGGTGTAAGAGCTTATGAAAGCCTTATTCACATCCCCTCTCTTTCCCAGCTTTCTCTCCAACTTCATGTCTGCTTCTCCTGTCTGCAGCATCTAGGACTATAAAGGAGAATATGCAGCAAAGAGCTCACAGCTTGCCAAACCCAAGGTGAAACAGTGAAAGGAAAGGAGGTACAGGCACAAGCACATCCTCCTAAGAGAACCACTCTCCTCTTCTGTCCCACAGGTCATGGTCTGAAATGTACCACATAGGATACAAAGCCCTCACCATGGCTACAGCCTTTACAATGCTCCTGATTTATTGCCTTCTTTCTGCATGGCAAAATACATTAGGGCTTTCTGCACATCTGTGCCTGGCTTTGTTCAACCAGCCAAAACACTCCACTGGAAAGGGACAGTCTAATAGGATAAATCTTGTAAGGGGAAAACATGAGCTGTATTAGCCAGACTTCAATCTGGAGACAATTATATGTTCACTTATGCACTGCATGCTAGAGATCTAGGAAGCCTGAAAGCCAGTATTTAATTAAATAATGGATCAGCACAAGGATGGACTCAGACTTTTTTAAATGAAAAAGCACAGTGCTAAGTTCAGAGTGTGTTCTCAGTCGTGAACTTCCCCAGTCTTCTCTCGAGCACTAAGAAAATAAATATTCCACCTTGAAAAGTAAGAAGAGATAGATAATATGACAAATATCACAAGTATGCAAGCTAAAATATAGATCAGAGGGAAAAAGCAAACAGATGAAATGAAGAAGGTCCTGAAAGTCTCAGTGACAAGCATTTGTGGATATGCTCTCTTCCCTAACACTGCAGCACAGCCACGTGTACGCTTCTGAAGCTCTGCGTGTTGGGTACTCTGGCAGATAAAATACCATATTCATTTGAAAAGCAAACTGAGCAGCTTTCAAAACACGGTGTTTAAAACTCAGGTACTCTGTAAAAGCAGCAAGAGCTCTGGCCAAAAAGGTGAGCAAGGCAGTGAGGGCTAAAAGCACCACTGCCCTCTGCCACCTAAAATATGCTAAAGGTTTTCATCTCACCTGTTACTCTTCTCGGGAATGATGCCCTCAGGTATTTCCTGATCTGTGCTGGACTCCTGGACAGCTGAGAACTCCAGAAGATTTCTGGTCCGGTGGTTAGAACTCACAGTGGAATCAACTCCATTGGGATCCTTTTCAAATACACTGGAAAACATAATAAACATAGCACACTGTATCACACACATAAGGGGTCTGCAAGGCACTTTACTGTAAGGCATTAAATACTCAGGTGGAGAAGTTTCTGGCTGCTGTAACATTACATGGATAAGGTTCATATCATATCTAATGTAAAAAACTGATGTGTCATTATAATGTCATTGTTCAAAGCAGTAGCAGTCAGAAAAGCAATTCTGTACTCTTTTTCAGTTTTAATTGTTTGAAAGATTTTGATGCTCTGGTTTTCACATTCCCCTACATAAGCTTCACCTGATCAAACTAAGAATACTCTGCTTGTAACCCAGGTCTACAGGCATAAGAAAATTACCTACATTCAAATCAAAGAACTACCAAACTTTAACTTTCATCAGCCTCAAAACGCAATTTACATAGTTTATATGAATACAACATGTAAGGGAAACTTAGCTACCAAATTCCGTGCAGCTGCAAGCCTGGAATGTTATGTCAGACGTCTACCAGAACTGTACACAAACTTAAATATGTTCAATTCTGCTTGGATTTAGAACAACTGGCAGGGCCAAGAGCCCCATCGGCAGCAGGCCATGGTGCCAGACACCCTGTTGCTCTGGTGTGTGCTCACATGGATGGAAGGATCCTGGCCTGGGGGCTGCTCAGCCAGCCAGCCACGCAGCACAGGAGTGTCCATGCAAAGAGAGGGAGCAGCACTGCACGTGTGAGCTGGAAACACAGCCACACCACTGCTGCACCAGATCTGCATCCTCGGTCAGGAGGGTGAGTTACAAGGGAGAACTCCCGAAAGCACAGCAGCAATACTTCAATTTCTCCTCTCCAGAGGCTGGCTTTCCTCTTTCATAACATGGTTGCTTCCTGAAATATGCATGTTTACAAACCTAACTTCTTGGCTGACAACAGCAGAGCATCACCAGCAGCAACACAGTGAAAACACAAAAATGCAATAAGCTCCCAGCACGCCGATGAGATCTCTGCCATTCATGCTGATCACAGCCCACAGAGGATATTTTAATTCATGCCCCACCCCTCCTGTGCAGCAGAGCATAAACCCTGCAGGGGAGTATTTCCTGGTTTTACGTGGCATCACTTTGCAACAGGCAACAAATACAAACAGAGACAGGCAAAACGTAGCAAGGAGGGCAGATTAAATACTCCACAAGTAAGCAGAAGGCAGACAGAATTGCCTAGAAATTCCCTCTCTTTTGCCAACACTTTTGCACTCCTATTAGTAGTAACTCAGGTGTCCCTGTGAGTAATTGTGCCGTGTTCTGAACCACAGGAGTCAGGACAATCCTAGACCCAGGCTGACGTTACTTTGATTGCCTCCTCTCCTCCAGGTTTCTAGGCAGCAGCACGGAATGAGGGCAGCAGAAATGCTAAAGGTTCTGCTTTCACTTGTGCCAACGTGCAGAAAGTACTTAGAGTTTCCTTACTGCCTGTGTACACCGGTATCCAAGTGTCTCCTTGCTTCTACTGCATGGAAAGCTCGATGGTTTATTCATAATCTCCTATCAGGCAACACCAGGCCTATCCAATTTTACAGAAACAATCTCCACTACCCACTAAGTTTTATGAGATCACATGTCTTCTCTACCAATGAAAGCATCAGCACAAATGGCAGTGTCTCAAGCCCAAGAACCAGAGCTCAGAACTAAGGCTGATGCTTAAACAGATGCCTCACGTTCCTGCTGGAAGCCACCCACCCATGAAATGCCCTTACTGTACTTAATCTGGAGTCACAACAGCCAAAAGTACGTGGTAGTTCATTCATTAGACCAATAATACCCCTCAGAAGATCTGAAAGTTTTTAACTCTCCTGCAAATCCTTTCTCCCCAGCCTGAAGTGTATTAGCCATCCAGTTGCTGGACCTCCTGGATCTGGTGTTTCAGCCTCTCCTACTTCTCTCCTTTCCTGTTCAAAATGACACATGGAACCAGAGGAACTTTCCATGTAATTATTTAGTTAAAGCTGAGAAAAATCTAAGCAGAAGAACTGCAACAAATTGCATTTTTCCATGATGCTTCTTCCTTCCTATTTGTCTCATTCTGCAAGAACGACTCTTGTTATTACGGGTTCCAGCTTGGCGAGGTGAAGTGTCACATGCAATACATTCCTACTGCAGTTCACCCTCAACTCTGCACAACAGAGACAAATCCAAACCAAAGATAAAGACACACACTGCTCTACAATCACAGCTAATCTTCCCTTTTTGTGATTGAGTTGTTTTAGCTACACACCCATTCTAAACCACACACACCTCACTTCATTGCATCAGCTCTAGAAGAGAGGAAATGTTTATTTTCCCTCTTCTCAAGTGTAAAACATCTTTATCTTTTCATCAAAAATCAGCTGAGCATAGGATGTTTCAACCTGAAAGCAGATATCTTCAGCAGCAAAAGATGAAGGAGGTAAAAGAGTATGTTTTGCCACCCTTACAGGCATAAATCATGGCTCCCACTTCTGACAATGTGAACACAAACTTGAGAACAAAATACGATATTAGGGTATTTTTTCAATGCCCTTTCCTTTATCAGGATTGTTATTTTTCTTTTGAAGCAGGGCTAGCAGCAATTTCTGCTACATGGGCCACTTTTGCCCCCCTCCTTTCCCATTCTTTTTCTAGGACCTTGAAGGTGACTGAAAGTTTCCTTCTCAATGTCTCAAATATGTCTGAAAAAAAAAAAGTAAAAAATCCCCTTTGTTGCTCCTTTGGTTTGTGGCAATTACACAAAACCAAAATAACTTTCATTTTGGATAAGGAAAAGCCCCCAAAATTGAAATCCTGTCCCACTTCCACCTTCTAATTATTTGGGGAGTTTTGTTAGTTTTTTCCCCATCTGAACAGAAGATTTTGTTATTCTGTTGTATCATTTCTTCCTCTTCCCTTCTCCCATGAGGGAACACCAGTGAAGTTTGTCTATAAATAGGGCTCCATCTTCAGGAAACAAATAGGAGAGGATGTGCAGGTAGTGGTCCATATCCTCCAGCTTCTCCAGGACCTTTCCTTGCCAAGTGGGTACCTGAGGGTCTGAGATAGGGCATCAGAAATACTCCTCCTTCGACATCTCAAATTAATATGGGGGAAAAAGCATGACTTAGGAGCAGTGAATCCCTTCAAGCAGCTGGGATGAGGATGGACCTCTCCTGTAGAGCTGCATCTGGAAACATCTGCTAACCTCAGGCATGCTGAGCTTTACAAGTGCCAAGCAGAACAACAATACAAGCAGCAACAGGAAGGGTCTACACAGCACATCCCAACACCATGACACTGAAGAGGAAGTAAATATTGGGCATTTAATAACATCAGGCAGAAGAGGCTAGAAAACATGAAAAAAAAAGGTAGAAGATCCCATTCTGAGGGGAAAAAAGCTTGAGAAAAACAGTATTTTCAACTAAGATATCAACAGTTGCTTTAAGAACTGGTTTAATATGACAGATAGCAAAAGCATGGACAGTTTTTCCATCCTGTTGAGCTACAAGACAAGAAGTTGGAAAAGGAAGAGCACTTTGGCATACCTGCCCTGAGCAAGCCCTACTATTTGCAGGAACTGAGTTACTCCCCCACATTAAAAGTCACAAAAGACTGAAGCTGGGAATTGGCTTTACTGGACAAGACAGTCTTTTAGAAGTTGGAATCTTTCCTGTTTGGCTTACTTACACACCTGGGGTGCCTAGCAAGGCTTTAGAGCCTGCATTTGGACATAGCAGATACCATGAGCATGAAAGGGTTTTCACAAGCCACAAACACCCTGTCCAAGCTGGCTGAGCTCTCGGCTTGTTTCAGATGCAAAACCAGATCCAAGGGAAAAAGAAAGAACCACTAAATACTTCATGCAGATGTTTGTTCAGATGTGTAGATAAATTTGATTATAAGAGGGAAAGAAAAGCAGCACTCCTGACATGGTTTCTCCAGGCATTCAACGGCACCTGATATTTTAGCTGTATTTTTAATTCTTTGGTTTGAATGTCAGTTTGATGAATGTGAAAGCAAGTCTTGCCAGGAGCCCAAACTGAATTTCATTTGTGCTTCTGGCTGAACAAATCCTGTGCACTTCAAGTTTTGAATACTGACATTTAAGTTGTACAGTAATTTGCAGACGAAAGCCAATAGTGATATCATAACAAAGAGTTTTCTGGGGACAGAACCATCTCTGAGTATGAGCTGGGATGTTTCCAACCAGCTAAAGCTGACATTGCAAGGAGACACCAACCAAAGACCTTGTCCTCTTCCTAACTGATTCCAGACAAGGCTGCCATAGTGCCAGACACTCTCTGGAAAGTATTTCTCGTTTCTATTCCCAATGAGTGCACCATCTGCTGACAGCAAGGCTCTGGCTTCTCCTGAGGGCTGCTCCAGAGCTACCCTCTGAGTGCTGGGCTGGAGAGAGCAGCCCAGCCTTCCTCCTCTGCAGGGGCAGAGGAGGAAAGCAACCCAAAGTGAAGTTTTAGTGTGTTTTTGTTGTGTTTTGCATGCTTAAAAAGCAGTTTATTTTTAATAAATCCTCTGGAAAAGAAAGGAAGAAAGCAAATATTAACACCCAGAGCACTTTTTTTTTTTTTTTTGCTTGGAAAACTCTGTAGTATTATCTGGCCTTTATTGCCAAAGCTTGTGGCTACGATGAGCAGAGGAAAGAGGAAGGAATCCCTTCCAGCTCCCACAGTTGTAGTTGGTAAGAAAATCAAAGGTATCCAATTTTACGTAAGCAACAATCCATCAAGAGAGGTACTGAAAGGTCTGGAACCTAGACCCAAGTCCAGTTTACTCAGCCTGTCCCTTTCCTCTTTGATCTCTCCCTCTCTCTTCAAGGAGAAACTACAACACAAGACTAAAGGTGTGCTGCAGAAGCGGTTTTTTATCTTTGGGCCATCTCCAACACAAATGTACACTCAACTCAGCACTGAAATGTGTTCTTTCAGTGTCACAAACATCAAATTCAGTTTCCTGTATTACAAGTGTTAAGAGCCACAAACATCTTCTGATGCTTCTGCTGTTTTTGCTAAAACACCCAGAGGGCTTCATTTTTCCTTGGCAGCCAGAAGACATGGAGCTGACTAACATGGCACCATTTCATGCCTCTTGCATCTCTTGCCATCTCACAGTTTTTTCTTCACATTTCACCAGTTCCTCTCCACTAGTGTGTAAGAAATTAATGGGCAATTGATTGTCATCATTTGTATGTACGTTTATTATATACCACATTTAAGCCTACCAAACTCCTGAAGGCTTTGAGGCTTGCAAAAAGCAGAAAACCAATCCTTTTCTATCCTTCACTAAGTGCAAGAAAAGCCCAGGATTGGATGAACTGAGAAAAAGAAAGTGACCCTGTAGTACAGCCCATGATCTGTGGTTCTCTGCCCTCAGAACATCTCTTAAGAGATGCTTCAAGCAGTCACTGCATATTTGGGAGTTCCTCTTCCATTCCTCCTGCAAGCCATCTGTGGTTCCAACTAACCTGCCCCACTTTGCTCTGGAATGGAGGGACGAAGGAGCACACACAGAGTCAGGGAAGAATTGTTAAAGAAACAAACTAAAGTAAGGCAGAAGTAATCCTGTGTTTGAGCTGTTAGTCACTGCCCTCCACTTTGGGCAGGTGCCAGGCACATGGCTTTAGTCTACTTAGCACATGTTATTCAAGGGGACATTTGGGATGTTTTTGAACATACCATGGCACTGCTTGGGGTCACCTGCCAGGGCAGCACAGAGGTGACGCCAGGCCACACTAAGACCTTGGCCTGGCTGCTGTGGGTGGGATCTGCACTGAGAAACACCAGCCCACAACACACAGCTCCAACACCTCTGCAGCAACACAACACTTGCTGCGTATGATGATATGGCAACGAGATCAGCTCCTCTGCCCACACAGAAAACACTTCCTGTAAGGGAACAACAGCACTATTTCTCTAACTTTCCAACATCCCATCATTGAGGTATCCCTATGCTCCTGCCTGCCATAAGATGGGTCTGTTTCTTTAAACAAGGAGTACAGCATAAAGTCTCAAACAACAGAAAACTTGCACAAAACCACTGCTGAATGCAGCAGGCCTCAGAATAATCCTGCTTTCCCACACACCAACTCAAGATTGCTCAGTTTGGGTAAGGGCACTAGACCATAGTGACACCTATATATGTGTGCTCAATGGTTGGTGCTGTCAGCAGCCCAAATCCCTCATGCTCCAAAAGCTTAGCAGACCCCAGCAGTGCTGACTAGCGTCCTGCAGACTAGGAGGCATGCTAATCTGGGTACTGCTGAAAGACTTCTGTTTTTATTACTTTATCCTTACAAGCAGCAGGTCATGGCCGCTTGCAAGCTGAACAATCCTTGGGCAATTTCATTTTTAGTAAAAGATGATTAATCTTAGCACTTCTGGGGTTTTTCTTCCTGTTTATGCTACCAGTTTAAGAAATGAGGCACACCCCTAAGTCTTTCAGGAATCAAGAGTCACCGCTTCTTCATTTGCTGTAGTCTATGACAACAGCAGAGAAATCACACTTCTCAGTCAGCCAGGCCAGTGTCTTTATTTGCAGACTGCTCAGTGGATCTAAATTTTTACTAGATTATTAAGTTTCCAGGATAGTCCTGGAAAGTAGAGGAAAATCCATGAGGACACCCTAGAGAGGAGCTGCAATGAAGTCTCTGCTAAAGGCCAGCCATTTTAGTGCAGCTGCTTGAGGTCAACAGGACACAAGTGGTTTTGAAGCAGCAGCAGCTTTACTGAGCTACATCAATCATCATGTCAGTCATCCTCCACCACAAATACAGCTTTCTTTATAACACCAAGTCTGTTTTCCAGTTTGAAAGGGGTTCCAGTCATACAGAGGTGGCCAACTTGTGAGAAAACACAAAATTAATAATAATACTAAAAAAAGAGTATCACACCACCCTCTCAAATCTCCCATTCCAATCTCTTTCCTCTCTCCAACTTCATATTTTTCTTTGTTTTCTGTCCACTACATATCTAAAGTGGTAGTTAGGACACATTCTGGCTGGCTGACATCTTACTAAATGCTCTAAGACTGCTGCTAGGTGACAACCACCATGTAAGCTTAAGCAGACTGATTACGGGGAAAAAAATAACTAGTTGAACACTTCTTACGCCAAAAAAATAATGCTACAGCCACCAGCGAGTATCTGGCTTACATGTTTTGCTGCTACTGCCCCAAGAAGAGATGCAGAAAATTTATCTTTTGCATCTTCTGTGATTGTTCTCCTTTCCCTGCTTTTCATACATTAGTTGGGTTATTTTCCTGCAAATACTTTACTATTACATGTAGGACTTGCATTAAAAAACCAAAACAAACACCCAAGACAATTTATACTCAGATGAGAAGAGGGAAGAGAATCAAAATAAAAATATTCCCAAAATAAATACATGGATTGTTTAGACTAGAACATATGCTTGGTTTCCATTTGTTTCAGCTCTGTTTGTGCTTGTTTAACACATTTTCAGATCTGGATACTCTACAGGCACAGTCCAACACAAACGTGGAAATCAAAGAAGGAGAAAAAGGCATGTAGGAACTGCAACAATTTGAAAATGACAAGATTTCATGTTGTAAGTGCTAAAAACCCAGCACAGCTAATTAGATGTTTGTCAATGCCAGAAGTCAGCCATGTCTCAGGGATGCCATGCCAGCTGGGAATGCGACCAACGCCACAGAAGGCACATGTGGAGGCAGGAGAGCCTGGCTCCCATGGATGCCTGGCTCCCCGGGATACCTGCCTCCAGATGCCGTGGTTCCAGCTCCCAGCCCTGCTGAGTGCCAAGGCCTGTGTGCTCACTGCCTTTTGTGCAAACACTGCTGGTTGCCAATTCCTGTCTTGCACCTCATGGAATGCAAGGCTGGGGCAAGGGGGTGACCTCTGCAATGAACTGAATCAAAATGTACCCTTTTCCCTTCACACACCTCACCAATCACTCTTAAATAATAATAATACAAGGAAGTTTTTATACATGTTGAATCCAAACCCAAATAGCTCACGAAGATTACAGAATAGTTCACTGACACACAGATGGGAAATTCCTGGGCGCCTTTCTTGTAGCATAAAACAAACAGATAAAATAGAAACACTAATAGAATTCCTGTTAAATTACTTCTGCTTTTAATAACTGAAAGTTTCAGTTTTCAATACAAAGCAGCAACAAGCCCAGGAGAGTTTAGTAACACAGTACTACCTACTGCAGAGTGACCATTAACTCCACACAAGCCACTTTCACATCCTCAATTCACACTGGCATTTAATTTATATTTAATTAGACTTGCATTCTTTTCTTAGAGATACCATGGCACTGTGTCAAAGACTGAAGGATGTTCTGAAAGGCCTGTTGGTAATTAAGCAGACTGGACTGCACTCTCCCTCCAGTATTTTCAAACAGATTTCTTGTTTCACCAGGCCAGCTTCCCTATCAGACTTTCACCCCCACCGCCAAATTCCCAAGTTCAATGTTACAGATTACCCCCACACATATCTGTCAGCATGAAAAAATGTGTCAGCAGAATAATTTTATCTGCTCAACTTGTTTGCCAAGGGCTGCCACATCCTGGACTGCTTCCCATATTCTTAAAACAGCTGAACAGCAGTCTCAGAGTCCTCCATGAAACATCACAAACATCTCACCACTCACACACAGTCAACAAGATTTAAGACCAATTAAAAAATGATGCGTTAGTCTTTATTAGTGCAACACACATCCATTAATGCAGAGGAAAACAGAGAACTAACTACACAGCCACGCATCCACATGGGATTCTTTTGTGAGATGCTGAGTGCCCAAGCACTGCACCTTCAGTGATCCACTGCAGGCCAGGGAGGGTTTGCAGGACTGTCTGTTCTTCAGCTGCACATCCCCATCCCTAAACAATCCATCTCCTTCCCTGCTTTCTCTGGTTTGACGGAAATAGGTAACCTACACATCTGCCCCTTTGTTTTACCTCTAGTCTTCAAAGAATCCTATCACTTCCAACAAGAACCTAAGAAGCATCTTACAGTAAGGCCAGCTAAGGGAATTTCAAAGTCTGCTACAGAATTTAGGGGGTAAATTTCCCATGATTTTGACTTTTTTTGGATGTCATCATCTCTTTGCAATGGTTCATTGGTTTTAAGTAACAAAATATTCACTGCTAATATGTTTAGATGAAAACATCCTGAGCCTGAATGCTGGCACACCTCCATTCAGGTGTGCAATTGAAATGATTTCTTACATAGAAAAAAGGGCAACACAAGGTTTCAGAATATATTTACCTCCAGCTGATCACTGCATGGAAATTAGGGATCTCACAGTTAGCTGATTTGGGGGAAAAGAGTGTTTTTGCTGAACTGTAAGCTAGCATGGATATTATCTCAAAAAATTCCTTATTTCCGTAAGAAGTTGCAGGGACTGAAAAAAAGCACATATATCAGAAGCTTCTGTTCTTAAGGACATCACAGAACAGCAATCTAATCATATTTGTGGAGCTACCATTCAGTGACACCTTTATAAAAAGGAAGAAAATATGCATGGGAGGAGTGAAATCTAAAGAAATGGTTTGTCTATCCCACATTCTGGGTATTCCGAAGAGTATTGCGCAACCAAACATTCCCACCACCTCAATACAGCCTAGAATTTTAATTGCAGTGCAAGCATTTATTATGCTAGGGAAAAAAACCAAAACAAACCAGAAAGAGTAATTCCTTGCAAACTTGCACTTACATTTCTCTTTGTTGCCTAAATCCAGTACTGATGCAAAACACCTGGTTCAGGCATAGCAGTTACACTGGCATGCTCAGCTACTGTACTGGCCAGGAACAGTCAGACATCCAAAGATTTCTTTTTGCTTTATCTACTTTATTAAACATCAAACATGTCAAGAAGTTAACCCTGTCACATTCCTATAATTACTGACTGCTGCAAAGATATGAACACAACCTGACCTTTCGGCCTGCTTTGACAGCAGTGCCTTGCCATCGAGCTCCACACCTTACTCATTCCTGGGGGTAGATGCCACAGGAACTTCAGAGCACTGTGGTAAAAGACTTCCCACCCATCTTTCTGTGTTTCCAAGCCTTTCATCACTAACAAGAGTTTAGTGCATTCCATCATCTCACTATAATGTAGACACAAGTAAATTTTCCCCCAGCTTCAGAAAGATGACTGGTTCTAGCAATTCTCTCCAGGTGTCTCTCAAGTGAGTGGTAATGTTTGAAATGCAGATAGGATTTACAAATCAATCCCTTAGTATCTGGAAGCTGATTTTTCTGTCTAATAGTCAAAAACCACAATACAAACCCTAAATACACTAAGAAATGGTCTATCTTAACATCATCCATCAAAGCAAAATTATCAGCTGTATTTCACTTCCCGAGATAAACAATATTTGCAATAAGTGCAAATACTTCAGAAGTCATTTCAGCTTTAGCAAATTTTCTAATATTAAAAGCACAAACCTCACCTTCTAAAAATTTATCTCAGTCAGAAACAAAAATCTTCCTCCATATTTATCCCATTCCTTTAATTTGACTGGGATTTGGAGGAGAAATGGAGACACTGCAGACTGGCATCCCACTGAAATATTATCCCCTTTTGAAAGAGCAAACAGCTCCATCTAAAAGGTCTTTATGTTCCAAAGCCAAGTTAAATAGACAGGTATGTGCAAGAAGTATTAGAATAAAAAGATTCTCCTTTCTTCCATAGATTTCTTTATAAAGTGTCTGGGAAGTGATGCAGCTTTTCCCTGCTGCTCTCTGGCTCCTCTGCCCTACTGATAACAGTTCAAACAAGAGAGGTTTCTGATTACCACTTGAGCTAATCAAGGAGGGGGAACAACCTCTTCACCAGACCTACAAGACAAGTCATACAGGGCTTACACTGTAATGAGGGAGATTGCAGCTGGACACAGCTAAGGGTCAGGACTGCAAGGCATGGAACGTACAGTGGGATTTCCTGAGTATTTTGAGTACTAAAGCAGCTTCAAGTCATAGCTACTGAAATTAGCACAGGTATGAACAAGCAGATAAGCTCTCCAAGTCTGACTTTTTTTCCTAAAAGCATTCTAAACACAGTTCTTAATCTCCGCAGGTATCAATGGAGCAGACAAATTGCTGTAAGCTGCACTGAATAAAAAAATGCCAAACCAGGAGAAATTACATGTACAAGATCTGGCTCTTATTCCCAGAAGTATTCCAAAAGAGGAACCATTATACAGATACATCTTCCCCTAAGCAGGAAAACAATAAAGGACAGATTTCAGATTTCAAGCTCAAGGCTTTAAAACACAACACTGGCTGTTATTAATTATTCAAACAAAAATCTCAGGACAGTAAACTTGCTAGGCAAAGAGGAATTTCTAAGCAGCTTACCTCAACGGACCATAATTCAACATTATAAAGGCCAGTATCACCATCACACACAGTGTCCTCTTCGGAGATGATACTTTGAGCTTCTGGTTCTAGACAAAAAAACCAGAAGACATTGAGTAAAAGAGGGGCACAGATATGCAGAGGTGTGTCAGAAGCTAAGTGCACCAAATTATACTTGCTTTTTAGATTTCTATTTGCCTTATGTGTGAATATATTCCTGAACTACTTAAAACTTTGGTTTACACATTATATTCAGCTTCTATCTAGTGAAATCTTCAGAAGCATCCTGAAGTAAAAAATTAAAAGTCTACCAGATAATGTGTCAGCTGTCCTGACCCAGAGTTGGTCAAAGTCATGCTTGGAATGGGATGCTGGGCTAGAAACCCTCAAAGGTCTTCCAGTCAACATTTCCCCAATTCTGTTCTAGCGCCTTCCACCTGAACAGCTGTTTTCATATAAAATCAGACTTCATAACAGTCTCTTACCTCTAATACCACTTCATCCAGCTGCCTCTTGAGCGTGCTGTTTTCTTTCTTGAGTTTCTCATTCTCCAGCAAGGCTGCCTCCAGCCTGGCCTCGAGTCCCAACATGTATTCCTTCTTTTTCTTGCGTGACTGAAAGGCTGACTCACGGTTTTTGATCATGCGCTGCTGCCGCCTCAAGACATTGACCTGAACACACAATACACAGGCCTGTTAACAATCCACAGGTTAAAAATGCCTCCATTTCATGCAGAATTTCTGCTTCTCTACTTTGTCAAAGGTCTGCACAGATAGTTTCCCACACTCTGCTTCCAATGAGCTGGAATGGTCAGCACACAGGCACCTCAGGATCACGGTACACCTAAGGAAAAAAGAGGTCCTGCACTGTCTCCGTGTTCTTCTGCATTCTCAATGTTCTATGTGCAGGGGTCACCAAGCATATACTCGAGCTTGATTTGATCAATCAGATCACAAAGACAGAAAATACCTATCTTCAGGTCTTTCTGCAAGGCAGAAAGAATGTCTTTCACCTTCACTTTTCCCTGGACCATTTTACAGGCTACAATTAGTCATCTGCTTTCCCAACAGGAAATTTCTAGGGTTTTCCAGTCTGTTCTGTATGGAAGTCATTTCCACACTGATTACACCTGCTTCTGTACCTTTTCTACCTATGCTACACAGTTTTTGAGATTTTGAATAGTGTTCCTGATGTCAGACTGCACAGTCTGTGTGTATCAAGCACTTACATGGCATTTTAAATGCAGTCTCTGAGTGCACCTACACTGACATTTTAATTCAGATCAGGAGTGTGGCTTAGATTTACATTTCCTGATTGTCCCACTAAATGTGCTTCGCTTCACATCACAGAACAGTCTCTGAGAGCACACATACTGGATTCCTTCAGGATGAAGCTCAACCAGCAAACATACTCCAGGAGAGCACATAATTCACTCTAACCACTAGCAGGCATTTAGTCTGCAAGACCAGACTGGGACAGCTCAAAGCAACCCCTCCCCATCCTCCAACAGTCCTGATGACTGATTTTTTTCCCAAGCAGGAACACTCCATCATCTTTTACCACTTACTCATTTTGTGGTTTGCACTGAATGGGACAACCCAGATCGAAAGCATCTTGCTGCTGACAAGGATAACAATGATGGATGCTGCAGAACTATACAAAACTACTTGAAATCCTAAGTTTAAACACTAGTCTGTTGATTTCATTTCCCTCACAGATTAACAAGTGTTTTCATTAAGAACAGAAGACTTCCATCACATTAATAAACTACATCTGGATGTGCCTTAATGACAATTACATTGACAGATAACTGAATGATCCATCTTACACAGCCCTGAATATCCTTCAGTACCTACCACCACATGCACTGGTGTAACCTGTATCTCTCAGAGGAGGAACATTACAGAAAAAAGATGAGAACTATTCCAGAAGCATCATTCTAGGGAAATAGTAAAATCACACAACAGTAACATTAATTAACTCAGATTTTGAGTCCGGCTATGTAAAAAACCTTAATCACAGCTTTTCAACTCTCTCCTTGTATCTACCTGCACACAGACAATATGTTGTTCTAGGGCACTGGTGTCTGCAAAAAAAAGTGGCCACAAGCTGTTTGAAGACAACATTCTTCTTCATGATGCTGCAGTCTGGTGACAAAGATGAAGAAAGGATGTTACAGCGCATTAACATTCTGGGCTTTTTATAAATTCTAATTGCTTTTGCATAAAGATCATTTATTATATGTCTAGTCTGCTGCCACCAACAAAAGTCTGTGAAAATAAAGCTGTTTGTACTTACTCCAGTTTCTCTCTTTAGCAGAGAGTGGAGAAGGAAAAGATTTTAACATATTTTCATTAACACTAAGCTTTGTCTTGAATTTTTTAAGTACTACAACATAAAAAGCTTCTGCAGACATATAAAAAACGGACCAAAAAAAAGATTCAGGCTAGCCAAGAACTGCAGTGTATAGAACACACCAATTCGGGGCCAGGATCACTTAAACTGTTCAGAGATGAAAAAACAAGGAATGAGTTCATGCAGCAGCTTTGGCTCAAGTTGTGTGCTATTCCAAACAAGGAGTTCCATTCCCCTTTTCAAAAAGAGGTTTTGCATCCTGGAGCTGAACAGAGAAGACCAAATTGTTTATATCCATTCTTGTTTGCAGATCTGCTCAGGATTATTCATTACTGGATAGCTTTTAATTACATGTCTGGAACGTCTGGCAAATCTACATGCTTCCCTGAAGAAAATAAGGTTTTAGAGCACCAGTGTGGTGCCTCTACACGAAGAGTACATCCTAAGGTACATCTGTCACTGTTTCAGATGCTGCCATCTACATTTTATGTGTTATTTATCCAGACTCCCCTCCTTTACTCACAGTTCTCCAAATGCTGTGAGGAAGAGCAGCTCTCCTCAGCCTGATTCCAGTATCTGCACCATGCCACACCAGCTACATTTTGACTGATTTTTTAAGCTTGCTTAAATGAAATCCAGTATTTGTGTCCTTAACTTATTTTGTTTTAATTTACAATATGTAAACACCTTAAGGTCCTTGGTCAACCCTCCAGGTCTTGCCTGGCTTTTCTTGGGGAATATGCCACAACTGCACGCCCAATCCCACCTAGATCTCATACAGGAAATGGAAAGAATTGTGTAAGTGAAGTGGTGCAAGAATGCTGAACCTGGAAGCAGTATGGCAATCAGCATTACACAGCTGGCCTGGCATCAAGATAAACATGCCCCCTGCTCGAGCACTTTGATAATCAGGAGGGAGAGGAACTGATTTATGATGTCAGTCTGCTTGAGCAACATTGCTTTACATAAGTGCTGAACCAAGATTAAAGGTAGCAAATACCTCTGCCAACTTCTTTTGCAGCCTCCAACTTTTTAAGCTGTATTGTATTGATGTTCCGCTCAAGATAGCAACTACTGGTTCTAAGGAAACACAGACCATAGAGGGAGAACACTGGCCTTAAAAACAATCAGTCATCAGTGATGCAACTTCTGCTTTCTAGCTCTGAAAATTACACCACCACTAGCACAGATACACACAAAAATGCTGTAAATATGGGGAACTGGAAGGGTCATTGCAAACCCTTGCTTCAAACAGCACTAATCAGATTCAGATTGTTCTCTATCTTCAGAGGTTTTATAAAGAGTCATGCACTTTACAAATAAACACTGCTACCTCAATTTACTTCCAAAGAAAACTCAATTCTGAGCAAAATTTAACCTCCCTTCCAACACAAGCTGTACTTCTAGAAGTAAAAATGTGTCTCATACTCCAGAAAGTTTTTTGTACACATGCTGGGAAGTTAACAAAGAGCTGAAAGTACAAACCATTCAACTTAGCATTAGCTGGCTTCTTACCTCAGCTTCTGAAAGCTGCTATCTTTGAAGATGCATCTTTAATTACAGGAATACAGGACATATGCAAGGTTTTTTTGTTCTTATGGAACTTCTAGGTTTTCTTCTCTCTAACTCGACAGAACACAACTTGCCTAATGAGTTTTTGATACACAAATATCACATAATGTACATCACAGAAAAGAGGACTCTTCAACAGAAATCCACACTTATGCTGAAGTTATTTTGCATAATTAATATTCTCTACATTTTCAATATTCTGGCACTTCCCCATGGCTGGCAGGCTGCACATGTGTGCCACCAGGACACACAGGGCCTCATGCCTACAGCTTGCCATCAATCCACTGGAAATCTGAGTGTTAAGCTAACAGTTTATCCCTCCTAAGCCCAAAAGAAAGTCCTGCAGTGTTTCTTTTTATCCTGCAACATCTGCTTAGGTTAGCAAACAAAAACACGTGTTCCAGAGCTCAAATGACAGCTCCATCTGTGCAGCTCTGAGCGCAACATACGGTGTCCAAGGCAGTTGGGAGATGTTTTAACCCTGCTGGCACCAGCTGAATCCCAAAACATTTGTTCTTTCCCAAAGCACTTTTTCACAGCATGTGCCAAAGAGCAGTTGCAACTGTTTTTTCATGTTTTAACAAACACAGGTAAGATGTGCAGCATTTCAAAAAGCTCAAAACTGCCTCCCTAAAACAGCTTTGGGTGGAAATACCCACATAACCATTCTTGAAATCAAACACCTATTTGTTACCCCAGCTACACATCTGACTACTGATGTCACGGATGTGTATATGGAGTAGGATGACAATCAGGGGGTTTTGTCAATTAAACCTTACATTCAGACAATGGCAAGGTGCCATGCTAGCTAGGCCTGCTTACAGGGGGTCACAAATCCAATGACTGCTGGCAGGTCTCTTGAGTTAACTTTGCATGACAGGGAATTATCATTTAAAAATGCAGCACACTTAACTGCTCTGCCTACTGACAGACCTTTCTTTGCTTCTGGTACATTGAATATCAAGTTTCCACTGTACTCTGGCTGCTGAACTATTTGTAGCACAATATTTTCATTATAAAATGCAGTCCACACACAAATATGATTAGTGAGGAAAATTTACCATCAAGCTTGAGTGGCAATCCCAGACACTAGGAAACCATACAGCAACGTCCCTCCAAGGAAGCTGAACAGGCTTCCCACTGCTTTTGGGAAACAGTGACCTGCATTGCTACTAAGCAGGTGCCTATACAGCAAAATTCCATGTGTTTTCACCAGTGTTTTCTCCCTTACACTGAGATGTGATAGGACCCTCAGCTCACAGCTGTGCTTGGAATACCACACTGGAGAATGACATTCAGAGTTTTAAAGTCACCAACAAGAAGCTTTGGTCCTTTCCACAAGCATGTCTTCTTTGGACAACAAAATGCAATCAAAGCAGCTCGAGATCACTAGGAGCTAAATCAAGTTAACACCCAGCTTGCTAGCTGGTTAAGACATCAAAGCTGAAGAGGGGAAAAAAAACCCCACACATCTCAAAAGCTACTGTTTACACCTACTGCTTACTGTGAGCTACTATGGAAAAACTTACTTATTTGCACTGTAATTGTTGAGAACTTAACCCTCTTCTACTCATACAATACATGATCAAAAGGTAGCCTGAAGAGATTAGGATCATTTGGAACTCAGTAACTGAAGTTTCTAAAAATCATGAGTAAAATCTGGGGAGATAAAGAAGTATGGAAAAAGAATTAGGCATTGAAATTTCCAGTTCATCTACTTCCAAAGAAATGTTTTTATCATATGGATGAGAAAAATGATTTGGCACTGATCAAAAATCAGATATATCAAATCTTCCTGTGTGTAAGAGAGCTTCAGCCACTGAGAGCTTGCACTCGAGAAGATAAGTGAGGGAAAATATCTATCAGCACTTTCTTCTGCCACTATGCTTGCACACCAGGTCTGCAGCTCCAGGCAGGCCAGCAGATATTTACCTGTTCCTCCCTGTTCTGTGCCAAGCTGGTAAATTCTCTGTTTACAGTTGGAAATCATATTAAGGATTTTCCTGAGACTCTGAAGGGACCTGGCTATCCCATCAGGTCCCACATGCAGGTAACTGTGTCCAAGCCTTGGTTAGTAGCTATCACACAGAGTCAGAACTTACATCCAGCCCCATGCCTGGGGTGCTGCTCTGAAGCAAGGGCTTTGTCACCGGGATTTTGCCGCTGGCTGAGCCGTTCCCAGCAGCTGGAGGCAGTGCATTCACCGTGTGGTTCTGAAGTGGTGTGGCCCCTCCAGTGACAGCAATGACTGGCTGGGAGGCAGGAAGCACCCCAGAAGCCTGGAGCTGTACCACAGCAGGCTGGGGCAGCACCACGGATTGACCTGGAACAGAAGAACAGCAGCGCTCAGCACGGATTAAATGGATTGGTACACCACTGCTCTGTAGGGGCATACTGATATCCTCTCCTGCCCTGTACAGTTTATCTCAAATCCATCAGTATATTCCACAGAACAGGAGTGGAAAGAAGTTGCTCTAAAATTTACAGGACTCTTAAACCATCTTGCAAACCAAAACTACAGATATTAAAGGAATCCAATAAACCAAGCTCTGTCCCAAAAGTTCTTCAAAGTTAATAAAATTCAACACCTGTTATATACATTACTCACTATTGCTAATACCTGAAGCACTCTGAACAACATTTTCAAAGAATTTAGCCAACTTACCTCAATCCTCTTTCTCCCTTTTGTCTATACCTACTTTATTGCTGTACTCAATGGAAAACTTACTACACAGAAGTGACTCACACCACACAGATCAATTCAAACTAGCAGAGAGATGGAAGATGAACAAAAAAGAACAATGCAAGTTACACTTTCAAAACTTATGAAGCTTCAATTCACACTAAGACCACTCTTTTAGAAAAATGTCTTATGCAAGGAAGTTTATACACAAGCTGAATAGAGCTTAAAGAAAAGCAGGCAGAAAAAATGAGGTAATTTTGACAGAGTTTGAAATGGAATTAAAAACAATCACTTCCAAGAAATTTCAGTCCAACAACTACATTTAACTGAAGCAGGTGCTTGAGTAATATTTTGTTGTCTGAAAACACATTAATGTCTCTCTAATCCCCTGTAACAGGATGACCTCGCCAGCTTTCAGAAAGAGCACATTCCAGCTGAGCATTCCAACCAAAATGCATGACAATGGATTACAGTATTTATCCAGCCTTCTGGAAGGTGAAAAGTGAAGTAATTTACCTAGTGCCAAGATCTTATGTATGAGGTAAAACTAGACCTTTTTTTTTTTTTTTTTCCCAGACACAATCTTGAAGACATCATAAGTTAGTATGACTCTATTTAAGAATCTTAAAAGATGAATTTGAGACTATTTCAACATTTTTTTTAATGTATATAGGATTTGATGCTCTAAGACCATGCTTTCTCCTTTAAGCTTTTATAAAAGAGACTGTGAAAATATAATTTCTCATGCTTCTTTGAAGATAATGGCATATTTCAAACTGGTAGTTCCAACTTGTCATATGCAGGGGATTTTGACTGAAGAAAAAAGATCCTTATGGTTTTTGTTATGGAAGCTGCACAAGAGAATTTTTAAGCATGCCATCAGTTAAAGTAAATGGAAAGCATGGAAATACTTTCCCAAAAGTATTTCCTCTATAGTGTCTCACAGAAACTACTGTCCTGACTTTTCTTCAGGGAAAAGGAGAAGCTGATCTTCAGAGTACTAGACTTATATCCAAAGAAATCCATATCCCCAGCATTCCTTATTCCAGATGGTATTTTATCAGCTGGAACATCAGAAGGAATAAGAATTAGGTCACACTGACTGTGCTGTCCTGTGTTTTAAGCAGTCCAACAATCTTAGGCATGTTATAACAAATGTTAGCATCTCCAGATTTGGCTGAATCCCAGATGGAAGAGAAATTAGTAATGGAGAAAAATTTGTCACCATAGCAATAATTTCTCGATACGTGCCCTTAAGAGTTTGTCTCCTTTTCCTTCCACGCTTCAGTGCCTGTGCAATCAACCACAAGGGTCTGTGGCCATCAGCTGGTGAAACGAGCAACTGCAGCTGACAACTCCTGCAAGGCAAGCAGTGTCCCTGCTGCCTCGGATGGAGGGTGAAACAATGCTTTGGATTCAGAAATGAAAGCTCGAGATACTTGAGATGCTTCAAAAATTGGTTACAGGGTAACTGTAGGAATGAAGAATTATCACGGGGCAGGAAGTCACTTTCCTCTTGTTAACATCAGCAGCTTTTCTAACCTCTGACACAGCTCTCAATTTCTAGCAGATTTCACAACATTCTATTTAATGCTGTTTAGTGAGCTAAAAAGCCATAAACTCATGCTCCCACCAGGCTGTGGAAGAGTTTCATGTGGGTAAAAAAAAGCTTATATCACTTCTCCCAAGCTTTCCAGCTTTCTTCAAGCCATCCTAACTGATTATGCTGGATCTTCTTTCAGTTATGACAGAACAGCACTGTAATCCCCTTAGGCACCACCTGACATTGCAAAAAGAGCAGGGCAAAGCATCCCTCAAGATCCTTCCAAATCAGCAGTTTTATCTCCACAGCTGCCAGTGCTTGGCACAGCCCCCATCTTCCATTCCAAATAATGGAATTATGTAATCCAGTCTTCCATTTTGCACAATGCCCGTGTGAGTGCTGTTTCTCACAGGACAGTATGAGAGGAGTAAAGCCATCTTCTCAACCTAAAGCTTTCCCAGCAAAGCATGTAGGACCCTTTTTTCCCCTATCCCTCCTCTTTCATACACCAAACCTAACTTCATTCTATCAGCCATCTCAAACAGACAATGCTACCACCAAGACGTGGCCCAGTCAAGACAATTCACCTACCTTTAGGAGGTGCTGGCTGGATGTTAACAACTGGCTGATTCTTTGGCAGTGGCACAAGCGTGGGAAGAGTCTGAATAATGATGGTTTTAGCTGGGATGCCAATGTTAGCCTGAGCTTCAGGCACAGCAGGCAAAAGGGGTTTGGGTTGTATTAAAGGCCTGGACACAGTCTGACCACACCTCTTCAGGCTCCTCGCAGAATTATTTGCTAAAAAAGGAGAAAGAGATTTAGACCACAAGGTATAAAATACATAATTCAAGCAATAAAGAAGTCGCTTTTAATGTGGGTTTTTTACCCATCTATAATATTTGTTAAAAATAAACATATCTGATCAAATATCCAAGCCATAAATGATAGGACATCTAGTGTCTGTTAGTTAATAATGTGGATGTAAGACAACACACATACTATCTATGGGATGAAAGTAACTTTATCTCCCATACCAGATCGAGAAGAGATGCTCACAGCAGGCTTCTTCCCTCCATCTCCTTCAGGGGATGCAGGGCTTCTGCAGCTCTTGCTGTAGAGAGAGATGGGAGACATCTGGGAGCTACAGCTGAAGTCCACATCATCCTGCAGACAGAAAACACGTGAGGTTAATGCTTCAGAAACTCAGAGAAGTGTCTACTAGCAGTTCAGACTCCATCTGCTTTTCATCACATCTGTGTTGCTGCTGCAGCCAACAGGAGAAAGGTTTTGTTCTGTAGTTTGATTCTGGTCAATGTCAGGTATCACTAAAAAAACCCAACAAGTACTTCTCTCCATCTGCAGACCAATGGGAGGCAGAGGCCAGCAGCTGCTAGACTCAGAAGCCTTTAGAAGGCATGTTGTTTGGCAACAAGGCTAATAAACACAGCTGAGGAAAGAGAGCTGAACATGCTCTTATTCAAATGGGTCACAAAGAAGGGGTAAGAAAACACCACTGATGGGTTTTTGCAAGGGTTGGGAAAATAAGCTGTTTCCTCTTGTGCCATGAATTGGGTCAGAGAAGTAAATCACAGGGCTTTTTGTTTGTCAGAGCTGTTGCTGTCTGTGTTACACGGGGGTTTTGCATACAGGCACATTCTGCACTGGAGAGTCCGCGGACGATGGCGAAGGGACCGAACAGCTGGAAGCGGCCGGTGATAAAGGTTCTGTCTTCACGTTTGCATCTGCAAGAGGCATGTAAAGACATTTTACTGCACAGGTGTTTAGCAATGGGACATCAGTAAAGAACACACTGTCCTACACCAGCTATTTAATTCCTGAAGCAAGGCACAGCAGAAAACACATCGAAACTAAAGGTATTGAACAGCTTGGCTTGTAGGACAGCCCTTGCCAGCTGTACCTATCCTACAGAAACACAGCATGATTCTCATCGCAGAGCAAAAGGCTTTAGGGCATCAAATAGTTCCACACGAGTTTTAAGAGCTCACCCTTGTGGAGCAGGGGGGGAAGAGCAACACCTGCAAAACACAGAAGGTAAATTACCTGCATAAGCATGGCCTGTAATATTCCAAAGGTCCGAGTCCCAAGACATCAAATCCAAATCAAAATGAAAGTTATAGAGATCATTTTCCTGAAATAACAGTTCAGAAAAAGAGACAAGACAAAAAGAAAGATACATTGACACTATCAGCCATTATGTTCACATTCTTACAGCTCCAGAAAACAAAACAACACAACCATCAATCACTTCAGGTGCCTTAAGGTATGCTGAGATCAAAGTCCTTAGAGGAAAAATTCTCAACTGGAACACACAAAACAAGGCTTCTTTTAAACTTAAAACCTGTAGGAAGGGGCAGGTCAGTTTAAGACCATCACTAATTATTGTACCCTTACTGATAATTTGTAAAGCAAAAGTTCCAAGTTCAGTCATTGAACCATCTCACATAAAACACAGGTTTTAGCAACTTGTTGCCATCCTTTCCTCCATCTGCCTTCAATAATTTATTTAATGCTCTTGCACCATTACATCTCAAAGCACTTTACAAACAAAAGCAGCACCAGAGACAGTTTACCAGCAGGAAAACAGACACAAGATTGATTTGCTGAAGACCTGATGAGCAGTATATATTAAGTCTCCCTATACTTGAATATACTGATGTCAACATCTAAAGCCAAGGACACCAGTTTCCTTTTCCAAAAAAAATCAAAACAAACAAACAGGCTAAAATCACTTCATACACATTATTTGTTATTTATCATATGACCTTTAAAACTAGAAATGTGGTTTTTTACTCCATTTTATCTGTTTGTGTATCTGTAAGTCTCAGTTTCCTGTGCAAACGTGGTGCTTTATGAACACTTGCATGAAAAATACAAACATGACCTACCCAGCTTATACAAATATACAACAAAGGTTTTCCTAAAAACTACCCTGCAATTATACCTTTCCTCATATTCTCAACTTGCCTTGTGAAGGGAGGCTCAAAAAGCCTGCAGACTACATAGATATTGGTACTTACAAGTCAGAATGAAAAGAAAGCTCATCAGAGCACATCTAGAGGAAGAATGACTAAAAAACCACAACATGAGCTGTGCATTAAGAGCCTTCATCCAGGCAAGTAATGCTGACCTGCTGATGGGGAATACCTTTCCCTTGTACAATCAGTCTGTGCCCACATTTTCTCCAGTGACTGGTTCTACACCTGTAGGAATCCTCTTAGAACCTGGGGTTCACACTGGATGATAACCCAGGGGTTGTGCTGGAGGTGGATTAGGACACAGTGATCAGAGAGAAGGCAGGGGAAGAACACGGAGAGGAGAATCCACAAGGCAAATGCCCTGGGAGAGAAAAAGCAGTATAGAAAAGTGGACAGCAAAAAAGATGGGGATTAATGCATAAAGTTGCAAACAAACGTTTTTGGAGAAAACTCTACATTAAACAAGAAAACAAGAAGTAATCTAAGAGGCAAGGTGATAAAGAAGAGCCCGGGTGGATGCATGTGTAACATATCCATCCTCCTCTCAGAGAGCCCAGCCCTGCACGGTTCACCTTCACCGGGGCAGTGCCAACACCGCTCCACCTCCACAGCACCTCACACCCTCGCCCTGAACTCTCTCCTTTACACTCTCCGCTTCGCTTCCCGGCCGTGACGCCCGCAGTGTGTTTAAGCGATCGATATCTCTAGCGCTGACACAGGGTGAAGGCCGGGCAGCCACGCTCTCCTGCCAGGCTGCCCCGGGGCTTCCCCGAGCCGGGCCGGGGCTCACACCGCGGGCAGAGCGCGGAGCCCGGCCCCCGCCATCCCCGGTACTCACGTCGGGCTCGTCCCTCGGGGCCGCGGCGCCCAGCAGCTCGCTCAGCTCCTCGCCCAGCACAGCCTCTGCGGGAGAGACAACGGGCTCAGCGCCGGCCCGGCCCCGCCGGGGAGCTCCGCGCCGGCTCGGCCCAGCCCCAGCCCCGCTCCCGGCCCCCCGAAGCCGCGCTCACCCCAGTCCAGGCCGCCCCCCGAGGCGGGCAGCAGCCCCGCCGGCTCCCACTCGGCCTCGGCCGCCGCCATCGCTTCCCCTTCCTCCCGAAACACACGTCTGCTTCCGGCCGGGGCCCGCCCCCGACGGCGGCCGCCGGCGGACACTCGCGGGGCGGGGCTGGGCGGCGCGGAGGCCGCACGGCGCTCCCGGTTCCCAGAGAGAATCACAGAATCATTTCGGTTGGGAAATACCTCTGAGATCAGCGAGTGCAAGCTCTGACCCAACACCCCCTTGTCAGCCAGACTGTGGCACTGAGTGCCGTGTCCAGTCTTTCCTCAAACACCTTCAGGGGCGGTGACTCCACCATCTCCCAGGGCAGCCCATTCCGGTGTCTAATCGCCCTTTCTGTGAAGGAATTCCTCCGAATGTCCAACCTGAACCTCTCCTGGCACAGCTTAACACTGTGTCCTCTTGTCTTATCTCCAGTGGCCTGGGAGAAGAGGCTGAACCCCAACCTCCTTTCAGGGAGGTGTAGAGAGTGATAAGGTCCCCCCTGAGCCTCCTTTTCTGCAGGCTAAACAACCCCTGCTCCCTCAGCCACTCCTCATCAGACTTGTGCTGCAAACCCTTCGCCACCTTCGTTGCCTTCTCTGGACATGCTCCAGGACCTCAATGTCCTTCCTGAACTGAGGGGCCCCAAACCGGACACAGCACATGAGAAGTGGCCTCACCAGTGCCAAGTACAGGGGAAGAATCACTTCCCTAGTCCTGCTGGCCACATTATTTAATGAAGACTTCTCCCTCCCACCCCAGGCACACAGAGGCATTGGTTAGACAAAGATGTTTATTCAGACCCTGCTGACACAAGTTTGTTGGTGGAAGCATGAGCGGAGCAGCTACCGGGGAATGTCCAAATTCCCGGTGGGAGAATGTCCGAGGGGTGGGTGGCAGGCTGCCCCCAGCACATGGCCCTCAGCCCCTGGTGGGTCTCCAGCTGCCTGCCCTGGGGGCACCTCCCCTTCTCAGGAGAACGCTGTACATGCAGCATGGTGGCAGTGTCCCTGGGCAGCGCTGGTCCAGGCTACAGCCACAGGCATGGAGTCCCTCTGTGCTCCAGCAGCAGCTCCTGCTCGGCCTGCAGCCCTGGGGAACACGGTGGGTTTCAGTCTTGGGCAGGCTGGAAGCACAGGAGAGATGGAGCTGGTGTTACCCACTTCAGTCTCAAGGGGTGTCCCCACCCAGGAGCACCCCAGCCAGGAGGGTGGCCACCCAGGTGAATTTTGAACAGGGTGCTGGGTCTCACCCTCTCACCTCACAGGTTGGCATCATATGCTGCGTTGGTGAAGGTGCCTGGCGCTCCTAGGTCACTGGAAGACAAACACAAGGGTGTCACCTTGGGGAGTGCAGGAGTGTGTGAAGGGCAGGAGTTAGCACAGCCCTGTCAGACCCAGAGATGCCCCCACATAAAAAAAGCATCACACAGGTAGATCTGGGTGTCAGGAGGGTGACCACAGGGCTGTGACAGTCACAGGGCAGAGCCACGCTCCTGCAGAGCATGGCTCTCACCTGGTGGGCTTCAGGAGCTTCCTCTTCTCCTCTGATAATGGTGTTGAAATGTCCATGGGGATAAAGCACATAGAAAAGAAAAAAACAGATCCATTTAGTGAAGGTCATGAGAAGCTGTAGCATCAGCATCTGAAATTGAGCAGAGTTTGACAAGCATGGGATGGGGCCAGGAGAGGGCTGAAGTATTTGCTGCCTTCTTCAGAGTGATGGTGTTTATCTGGTTCTGCCCTCCAAACCTAGCTGCTGACACTTTCAGCTGGACAAACTGCCAAGGACCCAAGCAACTCAGCAAATAAAATGTGAATGGAGGCAGTCACACTGTTAAACTCTTCTGATCACTCCAGCCTCCCCGGGACTCTGTCACCACCTTGCCTGAGAGCCCCATGCCAAAGCTAGGGTGGGCTGCAGGAAGCATTTCTGTACCTCTGTCACTGAGCCTCTTGGCAAGGAGGGCAATGAGCCCTCCAGAGAGCAGAACACCCGCTACTGCCAGGGCTGAGCCACTGCTATAAGCCAGGACTTGCTTTAGGAAGGCACCATCCTCTGAAACAAAGTCACAGAGCCACACATTAGAAAATTGTCAGGACTTCACATCCCCTGGGGAGCGCCCCACCACGTTCAAGGTGTGCTTGCAGGAAAGCTGGAACCTCCACAGTGCTAGAGGAGCAGGGGGGGTCCCACCGTACCTGCACAGACAGGGGGATCCCTGGTCCAGTTTCCCGTGGCCTCACACCGGAGCATCTCTGCTCCCATCCGAACAAACCCCTCCTCGCAGGAAAAGGTGCACGTGGAGTTGTAGGTGAAGTTCCCATGCATGTGAGAGCAGCTCAGCTGGCCTCTGCTGGGGGGAGGCAGCACTGGGCAGCTGATGGCTGCAGATAAAGCACAGCAGGAGCATCAAGAGGACAGGACTGATGGCAGTGGGGTGGGGACATGTGGGCTGGCAAACCAGGGGATAAACTGACATAGCCTGGGGTGCCATGGAAAGCACTCTGCTAAAACAGAGCCCTCCCAGACTTGTGTGAGATCACAAGATGTACCTTTGCATTGTGGTGTGTCCCCAGTCCAGGTCCCCATGGCTGTGCACTCACGGCTCTCTGACCCCATCAGCACAAATCCCTTCTGGCAGGAGAAGGCACACATGGAGCCAAAGGTGAAGTCCCCATGGAGATGGGAGCAGGCAGCCTGGCCCATCTTGGGGGTGGTAAGTGCTGAGCATTTGATGGCTGCAAGGATAAAGAGGCACATGTCAAAAAGGAGCCTGGGTACTACACTTTTGGGACCAAGGGGCTGGGGAACACCAAAATGTCACCCCAAGGCCAATGACACCCTGAGCTGTGGCAGCAGCTCTACCTTCACAGTGTGGGGCATCCCCTGACCATGTCCCCGTGGCTGTGCACTTGCGACTGTCTGACCCCATCAGTGCAAACCCTGACTGGCAGGAAAAGGCACACGTGGAGCCAAAGGTGAAGTCTCCATGGAGGTGGGAGCAGTTTATCTCTCCTTGTTCTGGAGCACTGAGCACTGGACAGGCGATGGCTGCAGGGACAGAGATACAGAGATACAGAGTCCAGAGATGTGGACTATGAGACTAAACTGTTGGAATAACAGGACCAAGAGGGTCCTCTGGGGAACATCCCATGGTCAACACAAGACCTGTGAGACCCTGAGCAGCAGCAATACCTTTGCATTGTGGTGTGTCCCCAGTCCATGTCCCTGAGGCTGTGCACTCACGGCTCTGTGGCCCCATCAGCACAAACCCCATCTGGCAGGAAAAGGCACACGTGGAGCCAAAGGTGAAGTTGCCATGGAGGTGGGAACAGTTCAGCTCTCCCTGGTCTGGGGCACGGAGCTCTGGGCAGCTGACGGCTGCAAGGCAAAGAAGCACACTTCAGGCAGGAGCGTGGGGACTAGGAGGCTAAACTCTTGTGATGAGAGGACCAAAAAGAGAACATCCTGGTGTCTGGCCAAGGCCTGTGACGCTTTGAGCAGCAGCTGTACCTTCACATCTTGTCGCATCCCCTGTCCATGTCCCTGTGGCTGAGCACTCACGGCTCTGTGGCCCCATCAGCACAAACCCCATCTGGCAGGAAAAGGCACACGTGGAGCCAAAGGTGAAGTCCCCATGGAGGTGGGAGCAGTTCAGCTCTCCTTGGTCTGGAGCACTGAGCATTGGGCAGGCAACAGCTACAGGGATGGAGAAACACTTTGAGCAGGAGTCTGAGGACTGCAAGGCTAAACTGTTCAGTCTGAGAGGCTTCAGGGGAACCCTAGTGTTACCCCATAGCCAGTGACACCCTGAGTTCTAGCAGCAGCTCTACCTTCACAGCGTGGGGTATCTTCAGTCCACGTCCCCATGTCTGTGCACTCACGGCTCTCTGGCCCCATCAGTGCAAAACCCTTCTGGCAGGAGAAGGCACACTTGGAGCCAAAGGTGAAGTCCCCATGGAGGTGGGAGCAGTTCAGCTCTCCTTGGTCTGGAGCACTGAGCACTGGGCAGGCGATGGCTGCAGGGACAGAGAAACACTTCAAGGAGGAGCCTGGGTACTACAAGGCTAAACTGTTTGGTCTGAGACACTGGGGAAACTCTGGTGCCACCCCATGGCCAGTGACACCCTGAGTTCTAGCAGCAGCTCTACCTTCACAGCGTGGGGTATCTTCAGTCCATGTCCCCATGGCTGTGCACTCACGACTCTCTGGCCCCATCAGCACAAACCCCTTCTGGCAGGAGAAGGCACACGTGGAGCCAAAGGTGAAGTCTCCATAGGGGTGGGAACAATTCAGCTCTCCTTGGTCTGGTGCTCTGAGCACTGGACAGGCGATGGCTGCAGGGACAGAGAAACACTTTGAGCAGGAGTCTGGGGACTACAAGGTTAAACTGTTGGAATGAAAGGACCAAGACACTGGAGAACATTCCAGGGTCAACCGGAGGCCTGTGACACCTCAAGCAGCAGCTCTACCTTCACAGTGTGGGGTGTTTCCAGTCCATGTCCCTGTGGCTGTGCACTCACGGCTCTCTGGCCCCATTATTGCAAATCCCTTCTGGCAGGAGAAGGTACACATGGAGCCAAAGGTGAAGTCTCTGTGGAGATGGGAGCAGTTCATCTCTCCCTGGTCTGGAGCACTGAGCTCTGGACAGGCAATGGCTGCAGAGTGAAGAGGTACATATCAAGCAGGAGCTTGGGAACTGAGAGACTAAAATTCTGGGACCAAGGGGCTGGGGAACACCACAGTGTCACCCCAAGGCTAGTGACAGCCTGCACTCCAGCAGCAGCTCTACCTTCACAATGTGCGGCATCCCCTGTCCATATCCCCGTGGCTGTGCACTCACGGCTCTCCGGCCCCATCAGTGCAAACCCCTTCTGGCAGGAGAAGGCACACGTGGAGCCAAAGGCAAAGTCTCCGTGGAGATGGGAGCAGTGCATCTCTCCCTGGTCTGGAGCACTGAGCACCGGGCAGGTGATGGCTGCAATGGGAGAGCAGATCTCAGAGATGGGATAGATGAGGTTAAATCTAACGATTCAGGCTGAATCCAAATCAAATCTTACCCAGACTCACCTCTTCAAAAGTGTAGTTGGTACAATGATTTTTCTGCCCTACAAGTGATTTCCTGGCAGGGATGCAGCTGCTGCTCTACCAGAGCCCTGTTTATCCCTTGCACTACCCTGGGCCAAAGCCCCTGGGAGGAAGGACCACAGCTGCTGCAGTCCTACTCACCTCCCTCCCTTTACTGGAGCAGAGACCAGCCTCCATCCTTGTCACAGTGGCAGGAGGGTGACTTTGGGACTGTAAATAACTGCAATGGCCTCAGGGCTTTTGCACCAACTTCTCCAGCCTGTGCCCAGGGTGTGCTTTGCTGCATGCCAGGGCAGCACCCAAGGTTTCTTGGGCTGAGTGGCTCTGCTGCCTGTGGGACCACCACAGGTCAGTGCCAGCAGGCCATTAACACCACCCAGCCCAGCTGAGACAGACTCCATTTGCTGCACCTTCTGCTTTCAGACTGACACCAAGCACTTTTCTAGGTAGGCTTTTCCTTTCACAGCTATTTTACAGGCATCCTGGTTTCCCAGAGAATCCCCAGGGGTGTCTATTGGTGAACATGCTGTGTGGGTGGGAGCAGTTGACCCAGCCCCTTTTGGGGCCAGCCAGCAGTGGCCACCCAATAGCTGCAGGCAGGCATGGGGCAGAGTTTGAGGCAGGGCAGGCAGCCTTGTCCCTCACAGTCCTTGCAGCACCATCAGCCTTGCTTGCAGCCTTGCTCTGCATGTTTTTGGAGCAAGCCCAGCTGGCAATGCTTGCTAACACCACTTTGTTATCAGCACACGTGACCCTGACTCATCTGATTGTTTGCAATAAAACAAAGATCAGTCATATTGCAGCCAGCAGGGAGAAAACAACGAGCTGGGAAAGCAAGCCCTTGGGAACCTGAAAAGCCTGGAGCACACAGGCTCAGCCCAGCTTGCCTGTGGGGATTTTCACAAATTGGGAGCCAGCTCCTGCCCCTGCCCCTGCCGGGGATGCTGGTTACAAAACAGTCACATCACATCTCCATGCCTGTTCCCCTTAACTGCAGAAACTTTTGCTGGTCTCAGCTGCCTAAGGCAAGTCCTGGGTTGGACCACTGGCCTACCCCACACCGGCAGCAGCAGCACTAACTTCAAGGCAGGCTTCTTTTAAAAAGAATATCCATACAAACTGCCCACCCCTGACCCCTCCCAATACAGAGGGTCCTCAGTTGTGTCCCATGTCTGCTCCAGTCCTCGACTCACCCCATCCTTGTGCAAGGCTGCAGACGTACTACACAGCAGCACAGGAAAAGTGGAGCAAGGCTCTTGCACCTTCAAAAAAGCCCGGCACTTCTCTGGGATGCCTGGTGCCTGGCTGCAAACCCTCAAACCACTGACAGGAAGACTTTCTCTGCTCCTGCAGCATAACATAGCACAGCTTTCTCTCCTTTGTGGTTTCCTGCCACGCTCTGTCCCTCCCAGCTTATGTGTAACCTCATTTCATGAGTCCTTGTCCCCTTTCAAGGTGGCCCACCCCTGCCAGGATACATCCTTCCACTGGCTGTGGGACAGCAGCCTCTTTTTTCCCCGTTCCCAGGATGCCAAACACCTTCCCAAGGCAGATCAGGGTGGGCTAGGGGAGATAAGAGACAGTGCCACTGGGTTGACAGAGGAGCCAAGACAGCATCCTGACCCCGCACTTGGTGCACACGGCATGCTGACATCTGAGTGGGATTCAGGACAGAGAGCAAGGACACTGGGACAGCCAGGCAGAACAGGGGGCTTATCCAGAGCTCATAGCTGCTCTACCCATTGCAGCCTCCTCAGGGAATCATGCCCCATATGCAGCACCAGGAGATGCTTCCACAACAGGCAAGGGCACAGCAAGACTTCCCTGAGCAGTGTTGGGCACACAGGGCTGTCCCCCCAAAGCATCAATGCTGCATCCCTGAGACCCCCAGCCCCTGCCAGGCCCTACCTGTGCAGGTGGGGATGTCTGCTGACCACTCCTGGGAAGGCAGGCACTGCAGCATGCCCGCCCCTCGCCGCTCAAACCCGTCCTGGCACCTGAACTCGCAGGTGGAGTTGTAGCTGAAGTCTCCATAGGGATGGCTGCAGTTCATGTGCACTCCCTTGGGCTCCAGCTTGGCACACTGCACAACTGGGAGAGACACGGTACCACAGCCCGTTAGGAGCACAGGAACCCTGCTTTGTCTCCAGGGTTTGCACTGTCGAGCAGGGAGGGAGGGATGGGGATGTATGTCTCACCCTCCGCGCACTCAGGGCCGTGGAAGCCGGGGTAGCACTCGCAGCGGTAGCTCCCAATGGTCTCCACGCACTCGCCACGCTGGCTGCATGGGAAGGGCTGGCAGGAGGCTGCACACACAGGGGTGATCATCAGGAGCTGCTGGCCACCCTGCCGAGGTCCCCAGCCTACCCAATCCAGCTCTGGCCTGCAGCCCCCCTGCTCACCCTTGTAGCACAGTGCCTTTTTCTTCCGGTTGCAGGGCTCATCGTTCCACTTGCCGGACTGCTGCGGCCGCTGGATGTAGATCTCCACGCAGTCCTGGTTGGAGCGGCGGTTGTTGGGCTCCCCGAGTGCCCAGTTCTCTGCCTCCTTGGTCAGCGCCTTCCTGGTGCCCACCCAGGTCCAGATGCCGTCCAGCTTGCGGATGCCGATCCAGTAGTAGCGTTGGTGGTACGGCAGGCTCTTGTTGAGGTACTCGATTTCCTGCTGGTTCTGGATTGCCACCAGGTCAGTAAAGAAGGTCTGGCAGTAATTCCTGGCCTGCTCCCACGTGTAGTCCCCTTGGTCACTGTAGTGGTACGTCCAGGCACCCACCTCCACCCACAGCACCGTGCCTGTGAGAGAGGATGAGGTCTAGGATTGATGCAGAAAGGATGAGAGTCGGGTCAGGGACAGGAGCCCTTGGGACATGAGGGTGGGCTAAACCTGGCATCATGGCCAAGAGATGCCAGTGACCAGCGGGGTGAAGGGATTGGATGAAGGGACAAGTGTGCATGAGAATGGGACTCCATGGGTACACAAAGACCTGGGTGGATCAGGCATGGCAGAAGGAGCTGAGGACAGAGGAGATGGCACAGGGATGAGGGAGGTAGAGGTGACAGGGTGAAGGCTGAGATGGGGCAGCATGGGATGGGGCAAGCAGAACACAGGAGGCAGAAGAGCCCCAAGCAGTGATGCCAACCCCTTCTTCAGCATAAGGATTGAAAGCTCAGCCCTGTGGCCCTGTTCCCCTGCTCACAAAGGTTTCCCTAAGGGGAAGGCCCCACTTCAAGATGGTTCCGTAAACACAGTTCCTTCCTTGAATGCAGATGTGCACCACTTCGGTTTTCTTGCTTTACCCTGCTACAAAAGAGTCAGACTGCAGCAAGGCAGAGCAGCCAGTATGCCTTAACCTCCAAAAGCCCTCAGACCCCAACCTGCTCATCTGAGCCAGAGACGGTCTAAAGAGTCTTGTAAAACTCAGCGTTGCAAAACAAGGTCTTACAAAAGTCAAGCTCACATCACGGTCATGCCCACCAGGCAGGGCAAAGCCAGAAAGTAACTGGAACCCACACCCAGAAGTGAAGGGCACTTTGCTGAAACCCTGCTCTTATTTACAGCATTTCACACCACAACTTTATGCAATCAAAGAGTTTTAGACACAGAAAGAAGCTTCCCCCATTCTCGCCAGAAGCAGCTATCTCCACAACTGCAGAAAGTGATGTGGAGATATCATATCTCCATCTGTGCAGAAAGTGAGATGGGGATCAAAGTCTGCTCCAAACAATCCTGTATCTCCAGAGAGCACTGTCACACTGCGGTTATGCAGGCGAAGAGCTGGGCATTGCAGATTAGATGCAAATACAGGTCTTCTAAAGTCTAATTAGGACTGTAGTTTGGTCCATTATTATACATTTTTCTAAGTAATTTCCCATAATTTGTCTGGTTTTTTCCTGTGAAAGAGCAAACTGTTCTCTTTGTTCAACAGAACTGAAGCTGAGGAAAATGCAGTTCCCTCTTTACCTTTTGGGAATTCGGGGCTGCAGGACAGGAACTCAGGGCACCTTTGGGAGCCTACCCCACCCTCAGCTCCCACCACCCTCCTCCTGGCCCTTGCTGCTCCCCAACACAGCTCATGGCAGCTGCCTGCTACCCTCACACAAAGAAGGCCATCTTCTTCATTGCCATCCTCCACATGCTCTCCTCTTTTCTCCAGCTCCACCAGTAACATCCTCTCCATGGCACAGCTCATCTGCCCTGTCTTATGCTACCTCTCCCTGCCCCACCTGGTGCTGAGCCCCAGGTGGGTGCTGTTTTCCTGCATTTTGACCCCTTGGCTCCCTTGTCAGCCCTGATACCTCTTTTCAGGGTAGTGCTCAGCATCCTCTGCAGTTGAGGTGCCTTTGTCTTTTTGTTTTTCTCCCAGAGCCAAATCTCAGCCTCCTCCTGACACTTCTGCACTTGCCTCATTTCTGTTCCTTAGCTCATTCACTAAGGTTCTTAGGAAAATCATTCAGCTCACAGAGGACTCCCAGAGACAGAGCAGGCACCAATAGGTTTTGCTTTGTGCAATACCAGCATATGAAGGAAATATCCTACAGGCAGCAGAACCAAATTAGATTCTGTACTCCTGATGTCAATTAGCAGCTCTAGCTCTGCCTGGTGCTGCCCCAGCTGTGCTCTGAACCCTTACACCTGTGGGTCCTGTGCCTCCATCCGTGCCCAAGTGCCCAGCATGGGCATGGGTGTAGGCAGGGGGTAGAGCTGCCCCGCCTTTCCCCAGCTCACAGTACAGTGCACCAGCTGCCATGCTGCATTTGGGGAACCAAACATCCTGCAGGGACCCCAGGCATGGCCTGGCCCTCCCTGGGGGAGCACGGTCTGCCTGGAGGGAGCTGGCATGAGCAGGGGCAGCCCCCTCCCAGCATAGGAGGATCCAGCCGTGGGGGTTGTGACTGATGAGCTCCCAAAATAACAATGCTGCATTTCTCCAGTTTCCCAGACCTGCAGACCCCTTGGCAGCAGGGTCACACTGGGCTTACTGAGCGGGTGGTGGGTGGCTTACCCCATGTGATGACAGCGATGCCCAGGTAGATGCCAGGAGAGCCCAGAGTCCATGTCCTCCCTGCAGATCGCAGTCCCACAGCAGTGCCCTGACAGGGAGGGAGACGTGAGCATGCACATCCCAAGGGGCTCATACATGCACCCACACGCTGCCAGGCAGTCCTGGCACACACAAGGGCACGTTGCTTGTGGCAGCTCACACACAGGCACACATGGTGCTCCCAGCCAGGTACGGCTCTGCTGCAGGAAGAGCCCCTTCTAGCGAGGCACTTCGGGGGAGCTGTGCCTACAGACCAGCTGGACAGTGAGGGACACACTGCCAGCAATGCACTTCACTCCTGGGGAGCCCCTAAGTCCAGGGCGTGTCCTGTGCCCCCCGAGCCCCCTCCTGCCCAGCCAGGGCTGGCATCTGCCTCTGCGGTAGCAGTGTCCTGTGAGCCTGGGGTCGCTCGGTCAGGGTGTCTCTGGGACAGGCTGTGTGTCCCACAGCGCCCAGCAGCAGCACTGGTTCCTGTCAGTGCCTGCCCACAGCCCTGTGCTCCCCTAATCCCCTTTTCTAGGCAGACCCTGAGTCGTCCCCAAGGAAAGGAGCAGGACTTACCATGCCGGCGCCGCAGACGCACCGTGCCCAGCCAGCGGCAGCTGTCCCTCGGCGGGCAGTGCTGCTCACGCTTCCTCCGAGTGTGCAGCGCATCGCTCCCTGCCCCTGGCCTCTTCCCCTCCCATCCCAGCCCCGCTGCCAGCCCACATCCTGCTCCACACCCCTGCCTCCCCCACCACAGAGCTCTCCAGCCCCAAAAAACCCTCCTCTCAGCCCGGGGCTGGAGGGGAACATTGGGGTCAGCACTGGCCACGGTCCTGATGGGACCTAGCTTGGCAGCAGCCCCATGGCATGGGAGCTGGCTGCATCCCCTCGCTGCCTTGGGGACATGACAGCCACAGAAGATGACCCACAATAAGCCAAGCTTGCCCAAGCACCCTAGGAGGTGGAGAAAGATCCTCTGGGAAGCATCCAGCCCCAGTCCATGGTGCCCAGGGCACTGAGACCTCTCTGACCCACCATGTCCACGTGGCAGTGCCTACACTGGTGGTCGGAGGACAGGGGAGCGCTGAGGTGTGATGAGGTCCCTCATGGGCTGAGTGGGAGTGTGGCTCAGATGCTCTCCTTGCATGCAGGCGTTTTGCTCTTGCTGTGAATCTTCATATACCGTTTATAAACAGTTACTTACGCAATGTATTTTTCTGTGTTTACCTTTAAGTCTTTATGAGAAAGGTCCAAGAATATGCCAGAGGAACTTCCTCCTTACTTACTAACATCCTTTAGGAATTTCCACCAGTGTTTCAGGAACAAGTCTAATTGTGTCCACCGCCCCCTGGATCATTATAATCATTATAAATCATTTCTTACCCTATCCTGCTCGTAAGTAGAATTGCCTTGGCCAGGTTTTCTGCAGAAATTACTCTGACCACTTCCAGCTAAAGCCAAACAAGAGACATGCAGGTTACATGTATTTTCCAGTTCCAGAGAAATTGATACTGCTCCACCAGGACTCATTCTAGACAAAAGGAGGAACCCATCCCACAAGAGCCATAACCTACTACAATTATTTTATTATTGGCCAGTATAAATTAACCTTGTTTCCTGTCTCTGGATATCTTCCTTAAAAAATGTTTTACTGCAGTTGTCTCTTTTTATGGAATTGCTGTCTGTACATCCAGTAATTCAGGAGCACTCACTTTCTTAGCAGCTCATCTGCTGAGAGTGGTCAGTTACGGGAAGGGCAGAAGCAGCCAAGCAGGCAGAGAGGCTGAGGGGCAGCTGCTGGGGCAGCACAGCAGCTCTAGATGTTGAGGGTCACCTGGTCAGGGTGAGAGCTGCCTCTCCCACTGGTGAGACACTGCTGGGACTCAGAGGGATGTTCATGGGTACACAGCCCCAGGGCAGAGCAGGCTGTGCCCCTGCCAGTTTCACTTCTGCTGAAACCCAACATGGTAGGGCAGAGCAGAAGAAAAAAAAATACTCCCACCTTTATTTTTGTAACTACAAATAGTTTTTGGTATTGCTTTAAAAATGGAATCAAGGTGGCTGAGACACAGAGGCTGTTGCCGCTGCAAAGACAGTACATGACCAAGTTCAAGCTCTTTGTGGGGCAGGTGCCCCATACCTGGGCTCAGAGAGGGGGTCCTACATGGCAGGACGGATACTGAGGCTTGCTTTGCAGGTAGTGGGAAAAGGTACACATGGTAGGAGGGAGAGGCCACCTGACTCAGCTCTGCCAGGAGCTGGTTAATCACCAGGAGCCCTTTCACATCTCAGGTGGGTTCCAAGGTTGGCTTCTCTGGAAGGGATTCAGGATGCTGCAGGGCACATGTTCCTGCTGGATTCCTGCTGCCCTGCTCACCAAGGAAGTGCCTGTCCCTGCCTGAGCAGTGCAGGGATTTCCCAGGTGCCAGACTGGTTCATCCTGTCCCCCAGCCACCCCTCCGGGGGCATAGCGCAAGCTGCCAGCCACGGCTTTGCTCAGCATGGGCTCAAGGGAGCAGGTATAAAGACACTTCCCTGTGTCACCTCCTCACTGTCCCTCCGGACCCAGGCATCTGGAATGGGGAAGTGCCTCCTTTGCTGTGCCCCGGTGCTGAGCAACAGTCGGGGCGATGCTCTCTGTGCCGCAGAGCCCTGCCCAGGCTCTGCCTCTGGGGAAGGGGCACGGCTGTGCGCTGTTTACGGCAGAGCTCCCGCCCCGCGGTGGCACAGCCTGGTCCCCTCCTTGTGCAATGTCCCCGCAAACCGCACAGGAACCGAGTCACCCCGACACGGCCCGTTCGGCTCGGCTGCTGCCGGCGATACAGCGGGCACCTTCCTGGGAGCCCCGCTCGCCCCAGGGAGGGCTCAGCAGCCCACAGGAGCAAGGAGGCACCCGATCCCACCCCGTCAGGACTGTGGCGTGGTACCGGCGAGGACACACGCCTGGTGCAGCCATCCCTCCATTCCTCCCTGGGGACACGGGCGGCTCTCCCTGAGGCTCTAGAGGAATCTCCTGAGCGCGGGCAGGAGATTCCCTCCCACCACAGGTCCCCAGGAAGTGCTTGACCCAAAGGGTGTCCTTGAGCTGCAGGGTGCCCTTGGGCACGTCTCCCAGCCCACAGCTCCAGCAGCCGGAGCCTCCTCCTCCACCCTCTTATCAGCTGCTGCCCCGCCTCAGGCAGCACCTGATAAAATCTTTTCTCACAATTTGAAAGTGTTTGGACACTGCGAGACGCGTTTGAATGCCACCCTGGTTTGGACAGACTGAGACAGTTGCAAGGATTAGCCAGGACCAGAAGTCCAGGGGCAGGTACCCTGCATCCCCCACCCACAGGGACCTTGTGGCACTGGGACAGCCCTGGCTATTGAATATCGGGGTAGTTTTGGGAAATCACTCCTGCCCACCCCGTCCAGACCCTCTCAGAGATGTTTCTTTGAACTCAGCTGTAGGACAGCTCTCTGCCTCCTGCCTTTCACTGCCAAGCTGGTGATGGAGAGCTTTTTCACTGGGCATCACTGGCACACGGGTACCCCTGCCCGTGCTGCCTGCCGGCTCCCTGGCACCTGGCACCACATGTGCGTGGCACAGATAAGGGTTTGCCAAACAGGATGCCTGGGGCATAGATAACACTGACATTATCTCACTGCTTGAGTGGTAGGGCGTAAACAAGTGACTTTGCCCACCCGGGGAATCCCAGGCAGCACCTCTGCCCTGCCAGTGAGCTGGGGCACAGGGTACGGGGTGCTGGGGTGCAGCTGCAGGGATGTGCCACGTCTAGGGGCAGCCAGGCAGGCAGTCCTTGCCCTAAGTGACAGCAAAACCACCCAGCCTACAGCTCCTGGGAACTGTGATTGCTCTGCTTGTGCCCTGTGGGGCTCTCCATGGCACTGTGCATCCCTGGAACGCTGAGACAAGCCACTGACACACCTGGCCCTGCCCCAACAGAACCCATCTTCTCAGCAGGAGAGTGTTACCAGCCACACTGGCTTGGTGTGGGGGCAACCCAGGCACAGGAGGCACTGGTAGATGATGGAGCAGGCCACCCTCACCCTGGACATCACCAGTACTTTTGTCACATGTGTGGTTTAATGCAGAGATTTCAACCTGCTCCCATCTCACATTGCAAGCCCAGAGCCAGATTCCTCTGTCTGTCACCTCTGTCACCCGCTGTGTACTATTGCCTGCTCCCCTCCCTGGGCAGCAGATGAACGTGCTCAGGACTAAGAGCTGTGTCTCCAGCCAAGGCCAGCCCCTGCAGAGCAAAAGACATCCTCTCCTCTGGCCAGGAAATCCTGGGGCATCCCCTCCAGCAGGCACTGTGCCCAGCTGTGTTTCACCCGACACAGAAGCAACTTTGAGGACATTCTTCACCTTCTGGCAGGCCAGGGCTGAGCTTTCCTCTTCTAAAAGATCCTCTCTCTTTCTCATCTCCCTGTTTCAGCACACAGCTTATCCAGCTTGGCTGCTGCCAGTGATACAGCAGGCACCCTCCTGGGTGATGATTTCTCCCCTGGGAACCTGGTTACCTTTCTGCTCCAAGGAGCTATTGTGTTGTCTATTTAGATTACTGATTTATTATCTGCAGGTAGGGCAGGCACTGGCACAACATGGTTTAAAGTCTTTTTTATGCCTCAACCACTTTGCTTTTGTGGATCTACAAACTGCCCTGTCCATGCTGCCCCTGCTGTTACAAACTACTGAGCTCTGCCCAGTGCAGCATCCCTTGGGTGTGTGACCCCAGGGCCATCCAGCTCTCCATGCACAGGGTGAGTGGCACTTGCTGAAGTTGGCTCTCCCTAAGAGTCCTAACTTCTGGGGCAAGCCCCTGCAAGAAAGAAACAAAAGCTAAAATAAGGAGTGGAAGGACGTTCCTAACCACTTGTTGTCACCCTTGAAATTAATTCTTACTCCTCTGACCTCTTGCAGCTCTGCTTTAAGAGCAAGATGGTCACAGACACCAATCTAACTGTGCTTTATCCATGGGCAGAGGGGTACAGGCTCCTTCACATCTAAGCAGCAAAAGCAAAAGGTCTTTTCTGCACTTTTCTGTTAGGAAATGGCAAGGCAACATAGGCAGTGCTTTCCTAGCTTCTTTTTATTTTCATTTACCCTAGAAAGGAAAAGGATTGTTTTGCAGAGAGGCATTTCGGGAGGACTCACTGGCTCGACAGGAGGTAAGGCAGGACGTCCTATCCCCACCCACCCCTGCTGCGCTGTGGGGTCTCAGGTGGCCCAGCCCCGCACCGGCACCGTACCTGGCTCCTCAGGGCAGGGCGCAGCTCCCCGGGCTGCCCGGCTCCGACCACAGCCGGCCCTCCTCTGCTGCCTCCGCCGTTGTCACACCGTTGTCACACGAAGGCTTCCCGGTGCTCGGCAAGGCTTAGAAACCTGCTTTTGCCCTCCAGGCACTGACGTCCTTCGGCTGAGGCGCGAGGCCGGGAGCAGAGTCCTTCCCGAGGGACAGCGGCGCGGGCAGCGAGCAGAGCTGTGCCGGCTGCGGCGTCTGTCCCCTTTGCCGCGGGGGTGCCGGGTCGGTACCGTGGGGGTGCCGGGGGCCGCTGTGCCGTGTCCATTGGCCCGCGGGCCGTTGCTGTCCACGATGAGCCGGAGAAGGCCTGCGCCAGGGAAGTCCATGATGACCACCCCCCAGCGCACGGGCTGGCCGCCCCGGCGCCGCAGGTGCTGGCAGCAGCGGGGGTTCACAAAGCGGGCCACTTCCTCGGGGCAGGTGAAGAGCCCATTGCCGGAGCAGAAGGTGAGGTACATGGTGGCGGGGTCTCCGCCGGCCGCCTTCTCCAGGTGCCGCCGCACCCGGGCCCACTTGCGCTCCAGCGAGAGCACGTTCCAGGCATCGCTGATGCTCAGCTGCTCGTAGGGGATGCCCAGCACCTCCCGCGCCAGCGCCTCCAGCACCACGATCTTCCCGCGCACCTGGCCCAGCGTTGGCACCTCCTCCCGGCACCACACACAGCCCTGTCCCTCCTCCAGCAGGCAGCGGTGCAGCTGGGCAGCGAAGCCGGGCCGGGAGAAGATGGGCAGCTCCTCCTTGATGCGCATAAGCACGGCCTCGCCGGGGTGGGCGCGGAGGAAGCGCAGGGTGCGGCGCAGGACGCCGCGCAGGCTGGCCCGCTGGAAGGTGCAGAGGTGGTAGATGCGGAGCTCACCCCGCGACAGCTTGCAGCGCACATCCAGGAAGCGGATGCCGGCCGCCAGCTGGGCCTCCAGGCCCCAGCTCTGGCACCGCAGGCGCCGGCCGCCGAACAGGCTGAGGGAGTCGTGGGTGCCAGGGATGGAGAGGCGGGAGAGGGGCAGGGCGTCGGGGAGCTCCGCCATCCAGTCAGGGCAGCGGGCTGCCGGCTGGGGCACGCAGTCGAAGGCAGCGCTGCGCCGGGACCATGTGTCCATGCCACCGGGAGAGCGGGCACCCCGGCACCTGGCTGGCCCCCCGGAGCCCTGCCAGGAGGAGAAGCAGACCATGAGCGGTGGGAGCACAGCCCCTCTGCGTCCCGATCCTGCCCTCCGCAGTGGTATCCCCACTATGCCATGAAGCCCTAGAGCATACCATACCCTGTAACATACCACATGGCCCATATACCTTGCTGCCAGTACTTCTGTCGCACTGTACTCTTCTCCTCCCACTCTCAAGCAGTCGTCCCAGTACCCCCGAGCCCTGGTACGTCCCAGCTTCCCCCTCGTTCACCCACCTGGGTTTGCCTGTGGCTGCGGAGCAGAGCCCGATGTACAGGGCGCACGGCCGTGGGTGCCGGCGGCACACTGGCAGGTAGAGCGGGATGCCAGCCATTAACCCGGTGACACTCATGACGCGCGTCCTGCCTCGCAAATGGCACGTGCACCTGGGATTCATCCTCAGCCCTCGGCCAAGGGGAGCACTTGACAGACACACCAGGCTGGAAAACCGCCTGGCTGATCCCGATAGCAGCCATTCAGGCCTCTGCACCTCCCTCCCCAGGAATCAGGACAAACGGGATCGGGAGGTGCCGCGGGGCCCCTTGATGCTACCCACGGGAGTGGCTGTGCAGAGCCGCGGGGTGCTCACATGCCTGCTCCAGAGCCATGTCCTGGTGGGACCTGGACCACCCCGGTGATGATTGGCATCGTCCCTGTCAGAGGGACAACGCACAGGCAGGGACCCGGAGCAGGGGTCTGTGCATGCCAGCACACCCCAGGACCTGCTCAGCGAGAGCTCCCTAGGAAGTGGGCTTCATCCCCGTGCTCCTCAGGCACCAGTGACTGCTTCACAGTGGCGTCACTGCAAGGCTGCCTGGCTCGGGGGTGACCCCCCTCCTGCCCAGGGGACACAGCTGCCGGACACCCCGGTCGGCAGCACACTCTGAACCCAGTGAGGTTTGGAGAGGAGCCGCCGGACAGGTCACAGACTCCTCCGAGCATCATTCCGAGGCACATCCCCTCCGCCTGAGCGGGAACAGGGATCCTCGGAGGGCGTTCGGCTCTGCCACTGCAGGGACACCCGGCGGGGACAGGCCAAGAGACACCTTCCCTGCGCGCTGGGCGCAGCGGCCGGGCTGAGCGGGGGTCCCTGGGGCTGCCCCCGGCTCGGGGGGCAGAGACCCACCCCGGGCAGCCCCGCCCTGCCCCGGGAACAGGCTGCGGCTCCCCGGGCANCGGGTGACGCTGATCGGGCGGCGCCGGCTGAGCCTGGGCGAGGAGGCGGAGGCGGCCGTGGTGCGCGGGCCGGGACAGGGGTGGCCGTGGTGGCGGGGACCGGGGCGGCGGCGCTGACCCTCGGCTTCCCCGCAGGAGCAGGCGGTGGTGGACTTCGAGCGGCTGGGCGAGCACGCCGCCGTCTTCCAGGGACACGACGTGGGCTTCTGCTGCCTGGGCACCACCAGGGCCAAGGCTGGCGCAGTGAGTGGGGACTCCTCTGTCCCCGGGAGAGTAGGGGTCCCGCTTGTCCCCTCCCCTGCCTGCCCGCTCCCTGCCTCGTTCACCCTCCTCTCCCCCCACAGGATGGCTTTGTCCGTGTGGACCGGGACTACGTGGCGCAGGCAGCAGAGCTGGCGCGGGCAGGGGGCTGCAAACACTTTGTGCTGCAGTCCTCCCGGGGGGCAAACGCGCAGAGCCGCTTCCTCTACCTCCGCGTGAAGGTGAGGGGGCAGCTGGGGTGGGTTCCTGGTGCTCTGCAGGAATCACAGGGTGCTGGGATGCTCGGGAAGGAAGCAGGAGCTGAGGTCTTGAGATGCAAATGGCTCTGGGGGTCCTCCTGGTGCTGCAGGACAAGGGGAAGGGCTTGGCTGGATAGCTATGCAGCTGGCTTCTTCTGAAGCAGCACAACACCTGCATGCAGTGTCTGTCTCTCTCCTCAAACCCCAAAAAGACCCGCTGAGGTCTCTAGCCCAACCCCAGCTCCCCAGCCTCAAGCTGAGATGGCTTCACAGCTATGTGGGGAGGCTCAGGGCTGTGTCCAGGTGAGACACGAACTATCTAGTGATGGAAAGCCCACAGGCTCTCCAGGTAGGACCGTATCTGTCGCAAAAGCTTTTTTCCCCATACGTTGTGTGCTGCAGCTCCCACCACCTGCCGGACTCACAGCTGCCTTGCCAGCATCTTGTGCCGGCTGGATCCATCCCCAGGCTGGATGCCGAGTCCAGATGCTCTCCGGAGCAGCCTGTTGCAGTTTAGCGTGATGGTTGCAAGGGCGCGCTGCTGACCTACGGTCTGTGTCCACCGCGGGCACTCACCCCAGCTGCCTGGCCTGGAGAGCTGATCCCTGCCTGGCCTGTTCCAGCTTCGCACTGGCATTACTGCTGTCCTGCTCACAGCTCAGCAGCTCTCTCCTGCCCTTTCATGGGGTGGCAAGGATGGTGCTTGCAGTCATCCTTGTCTCCTTTCATCCTGCCTGGCTGCTCTGACAGGGAGAAGTGGAGAACCTGGTCCAGGCTGTTGGTTTTGATCACTGTACCATTCTCCGGCCAGCGTGAGTAGTGGTGGAGGAGGGAGGGCACAGGGCTCGGGTGGAGGGTTGGCAGGGTAGCAGGCTGGGAGATGGAGGAAGAGAAAGGATACATGAGGGTAGGGCTGGGGAGGGGAGTGGAGAATGCCAGCAGCTGCAAATGCAGCTCATGGGTAAGCAGACTGCTTCCCAGTGCTGCAGGGAGCAAGCTCTGAGGTTTCCCATGGCCCATCACAATGCTAGTGCCATGTGCCATGCAAGGACAGGAGGCTTGGGCTGAAAGCACAGGTTGGGGCACATAGGTCAGAGCTTAACTCCAGATGGACCTTGACCTTATGCAGAGGGAACACTCACCTGTGACCTTTCAGCTGTACTGTGCTCTTGCTGCCTAGGAGAACTGGCATTCTGCTTTTGGCAGCACAGTGGGGAAAGGAGTTTAGTGTCCAAGGGCTCAGTGCTGTCACGTTTCATAACCCTGCCAAAGCGCCAAAGCCCCAAAGCCCATGTGGGTTTTGGTAGCTGGTCTGGGCCTTGGTGCTGCTAGAGAATTCTGTGTGAGTCTCTAGCCTTCCCCCGGGGTTTGTTTCAGGCTCACCCACCTTACCTCCTTGCTCTGCAGGGTGCTGCTGTGCAAGCGCCAGGAGTCCCGGCCCATGGAGTGGATAGCCCAGCAGTTCTTGGGTGTTGTGGCTTGGGTCTTCCCCACTGCTTACTCGGTGCCTGTGGAAACGGTGGCCAGGGCTATGGTGGCCTGTGTGCTGCAGCCAGGAGAGGGGAAGGTGAAGGTGCTGGAGAACGGGGCCATCCATGAGCTGGGAAAGGCAGTGCCACAGCAGGGCACATAGAGCAAAAGGGATGGCAGGCAGGAGCTTGATTCACCGTTCAGATCTCTTTGGGCTGAGGATGAATGCATGCTTGGAGAGGTGTGGGGTGCTTGCATGGCTAGCGTGGACCAGAGGTACATCCACTTCTTTGCACCGTGGCTGATTCTGTCAAGGGATCAAAAATGCAGGTGCTGGCTGCTGACAAACAATGTGCTCTGCTGCCTGGGTCCATAACACTAATACGGGTAAAGATGGTGTAATCCAGGCCTTGAATAAAACCCTGTGACTGATCTGGCTTGTGTTGAAATAATGTCTATCACCTGCACACCACCAACCCAGCCTCCTCTGCTCAGATCGTGTCACTTTGGGGAATGCTCGCAGGCAGGTGGCAGACACAGGAAAGCAGAGCCAAGGCACAGCTGCCTGTGTGGAGGCTGCACCTCACAGAGCACACGGTGGCACCAGTGCTGCTTGGATAGCAGAGCTCCTGGATGCCTAGCAGCAGCTGCTGAGGCGCTGGGAGTGGTGGCTCTGCCTGTGGCAGGTCTCTGCAAACACTCCTGTCCTCATGTGCTCAGGGTGCAGAGGGACTGCTCTGGGGACGCTGCTGTTCACACCTGGGCTGCCACTTGGCACCTGTAGTCACACAAACACCATGCAAATACTTGCATTGACTTGGAAACGCCTGTCCCGCTGGGCTTTCCTTCCTGGCACAAATGAGCGAGCCCAGCCCCGCGTTCCCGGGAATGCTCTGCATGTGGAAAAGTTGAGGCCAGCCCTGTGCACACCTTGGAGGGGGCTCGTTCCTGCCCAGGTGCCAGAAGGGGAGCAGGTTCCTTTTGTGGGTGTGGAGCAGGCACAAGGAGCAGTGCAGTGTCCCAGGCACAGCTCCGGCTGTTCTCAGGCCTCATGCTCGGGGTCGAGGAACTTGGTGGCTCCACAGATGGGATGCAGAACATACGTGACTCCCAAATTCCCTGCTGGCCAGAGTCCCAGTGCTCCGGGTAACACTGCTTTCCAGGATTTTCTCTGACCTCACCCATGGCTCCTGTGTCAGTGACTTGGATGTGGCAAATGGAGGGAGCCTGGATCTCGTCTCCTCCTTCTACACAAGCATTTCAGTTGTTGGGTTGGACCTCAGAAGGTTGGTGGAGGCAGTGAGATGGTGTAAGGCCTGCACCCAGACAACTCCTCAGCCACGTGTGGGGCTCAGTTCAGTGGGGCCACAGAACCACAGCTACTGATCAGACTGTCCCAGTGAGAGCAAAACAATACCTTTAGAGTAGTATTTATTGCCCAAAGGGAAATGAGAGGTAGGTTGGTCAGCATCACATAAGCATGAGGAGCACAAAGGCTGGTCACACCTGTAACACTGGGTTACACAGGCATAGTGCACTCAATGCTCAGAGATTTTTTTAAAAAGGGCACGTGCTTATACAAGGGAGTGGAAATGAACACCTGAAGTGGTAAGACCTTAAAAGAAGTGAAAACTTAGGTGAGAGAATTAAAAAAAAAATAAAATTCAAGCTCTGGAAAGTTACAGGTGAGAGACAAGCCACAGAAGACGTGAGGAAAGCATCCTAAAGGCATAAACATGAATTATGACTATGTGAGAAGCAGAAAGTTCTCCAGGGAGGCTCAAGGACAGGATGTGACCAGGCTCCATAGGAAGGAACGAGCCATCACAGAAAGCCTCGGTGAGTTACTTGATTGCCCTTTGCTGTTAGGGAGCTCACACTATCATTATTCCTTAGGGGCCACACATTTGCATGACTGTCCCAAAGCATGCAGGGGAAAAAAAAATATTTTTAACCCCATTTTTAGAACACGTGGTTAAAAGTCTGCCAGAAGGAGCACTCAGATGAACTGCCAAATACTCTCCTGGGTGAGAATTGCAGCGATCCCTTTACCAAAAGGTCAACATTGTTAAATATGATGCTAGTTCTTAAAAAGTTCCAGTGGGAACCAGGAAACTGCAAAGCAGCTAGGCTGCCTTCTATAAAAGGCACGTTTCTAGAAAGGATAATAAAGTCTGGAAATAACAGGGCTCATGATAAATCGGGTGTAATGGGAGATTCCATGCGGCTTTTGAGGGGGCAGTTGCAAGGCACAAGCCTGGAGCACTCTTGGAGGAAACCAGCCATTGTGTACACAAGACAATCTGCTCCTCAGAGTGCACTCAGATCTCCAGAAAGCTCTCCCAGAAGGGCTCTTAAAGAAATTAAGCTGTCGTGGGAAGAAAAAGAAGGTCTGTGTAGTTTCTTATTGGAAATATTTTCTTAGCACTCCAAAGCCTTGAAACACACAAAACAAATGTTTCTTGCTGGACTAAGGTCTGTGGAAAACTCAGGCTATTTCTGTGTAACCCTTGTTTCTGCTCAGTGGTGACAGCTTCTTTTTCAGTGTTTCAGATAAATCTGTGTTGAAATGCACAGCTGCAATCCCAGCACACAGTACAACTTCCTTATCACCTTCCCGCACGGAGTTTCCTCACACATTTTGGGCCTCAGTTCCCCAATTTGCTCTGTGCACTCCTTAAACCCCCACCCCAGAGCTTTGGAAGAGATTTTAGACCATCAGTCACTGAGCTATGGCAGAGGGGATTTGCCCACCTAGGGCTGAAGGAGGTAAAGGAGATAAAAGCCTGTAGAGAACAGACCCTGTCCCTCCAGGGGGTCTCACTGGGCAAAGCTCCAGGTTCCTCCGAGCAGCAGGAGGTCTGCAGAGATGGAGCCGTGTCCTTGGCGAGCCTGGCGGGGCTCTCTGTGCTCCAAGGGCACGCAGCCCTGGCTGCAGCTGGGAGGAGAGCACGGAAGGGTGCTCAGAGTCTGCTGGGCAGCATTCACACAAACCACCTGGTCCCACAGACCCAAGTCCTCCTGGGATTCCAATGCTGGCTTTATTACCGAGGATTAATGATAAAAGGATAGCTGCATTCCCAACGGCTCAGCAGTGGGGGTTTCCCAGGAGGTCCCATGGCCCTGCTGTCCTTCCCAGCCCTGAGCTGTGAGAACTGCCAGCCCGTCTCATCCAACCCATGCTGCCACCAGCTTCCCTGTGAGAAGGGGGTGCCTGAACAGCTGGCAAAGCCTCCTGCAAACAGCACCATGCTTCAAAGCAGCTTTTCAAAGCAGTCTTTGAACTGGCAGGCACTGACCTGGCACTCACTGACATCCTGGTGACATTCCTGCTGGCAAATGTGTGGCCCTGATGAACTCTCTGGCCCCAAGGGCACTGGCACAGCCCAGCAAAGATGCAGAGTTTGCAAGGCTGTGTTCCTTCAGAGAGTGGGGGCTGCACCCCAGCTGCTGGGAGACAGGGCCACGGAGCTCTGCACTACCCCTGGTTGGGATGAGGCACCTCCAAGCTCATAAGAGAAGCTCCTTCTGAGTCCTCCGGGATCAAGTCAGAATGAGAGTAGCCCAGAAGAGTAAAGGACCTCCATCTTCCATGGCTGCTGCTGTTCCCTTCCCCACTCTGTGAGACACAAGGGAGGCTGGTGGGCACCTCAATGCCAGCAGTGGGAAGGGCAGCCCACCAGAGCCCAGGCCTAGCATCCATGCCTGCGTGCATCTTGGGGGCTCTAATCAGCCCAAGCCTTTATCCTCTGAGCGTCTCATCCTTTGAAATTGTAGGCTGTAGTTTTTTTTCCACTGTTTCCACTACAAACCAGTACAAAGTCAGCCCGAGCTCTCCAGGGAGGCACAGTTTCCAGCAGACTTCCAGCTTTCACTGACTGCCCTCAGATGCCTGAACGCAGACACACTTTTGCTGCAAAATCCCACAACAGGTCCAAAATCTAGCCAGGAGCCAGAGCCTGCCAGGCAGGCACAGCTCTGACACAGCACAAGAATGGAAAGGGGGCCAAGGCCTGTGCTTGAATGTAACCCTGCATTGGGGGCAGGTGGAGCTGGTCAGGGAAATGATGGTTGTTAGTGCAGCTGGGTGTGGACAGGCGGGTACAGAGCAAAGTCCCTGTTCCCAGCTCCCAGTGTTAAACAAGGCACACAGATGCACATTTTCATAGTCACCCAGGAGCCAAGGTCTGAAACAAAAGTCACGGTTACCCACCAGCCGATAACCTCTGTTGAAGCAGTGGATATTTTGACATTAGCCACAGCCTTGAAATCAGCAGCAGGACTTCTCATAAGCACTTTAATTTTTCTGAAAGTACTATTTTTCACTGGAAAAATCTTACTTGAATGAAGCATTGCTACCTGGCTCTTCCAAATACTGGAGCCTGATGCACCATTAAAAGAAATGCTGTGGGCTTCCTGAAGCCCCCCAGACATCAGCTTAGCCCTTCCAATTCCATTACCTGACCTCATCCCAGAAAATCCACATTATTTTTCCCCCCCGTGTGAGCTTAGAGAGAAGAAAACAAAATCCAGAAGCCGCCGGGGCCGGGGCCAGCTGCAGCAGGCCAGCCGGCATTGGATACGGGGCTGGCGGGGGTCCAGCTCCCGGCACTATATAGGAACCAGGGAGGGAGCTGGGCTGCAGACGGAGCCTCTGCTGCCTGCTTTAGCCATCACTCACACTCTTCTCACGGCCGAGGAAACTACAGCCTGCCAAGATGTGCAAAGGATTAGCAGCGCTGCCCCACACGTGCCTGGAGAGGTGAGAGCGGCCGGGATGTGCGGGATGCCAGCGGCTCCCTCCCTGCAGGGCTCTGCCGAGGCGGCTGGGGGCACAGGGGCTCTTCCTGCAGCACATCCCGTGATGGGCATCTCTTATGGGGACTGGGATTATCCAGCTCTGGACGGGGAGGGACGGAGGCTTGTGGGGTGGCTCGGTGGGTGCTGCAAATGGCTGAGATCCTTGGTGGGATGAGTGCTGATTCAGTCCCAAACTCCCCACTCTGCCCTGGCAATCTGTCTGCTGGATGAGTTTGGGCTGCTCCAAACCCACCCCTCCACTGTTCTGAGCAGGAGTGCTTTATCCTCAGATCTTAATTTCGGCAAAGCACGGAGGAGGAGAGGAGGAAAAAAGCAGGACAGAGGTTTTGCCTTTCTGAGGCGAAAACAGCCCTGTCTCCAAAGTGCCTCAAAACCCTCTTTTAATTGCCTGTGTGTCGCTCACACATGGAATAGCCAGACCTGGCCCCTCTCATGAGGCTCAGCTCTGTACAGAGCAGCAGCTCTTCCCCCCTCGTGGGACCCATCCTCATCTTCAGCCCTATCCACTCTAGTGTTCATCCCAAAACCTGCACCTGATAGTGGCAGAGGCTCCTCTCAACCGCTGGGAGCCCAGGCAAGTTCCAGCCCCTGGCCATTTCCATGCTGATTGGAACCTGCCCTCGCCTCTGCTCCCATGGGCTTTGGAGGGAGTCCAGTGAGAAGCAGAGGTGCAGAGCATCTGGGGTCTCACTGCAGCAGAGGGCACTTGATGCTTCACCTAAGGAGGAAACTTAGGAAAAGAGTCAAGTGAATCCCTCAGTGACTATTCCCTCACATGTGCAAATGCCTTAGCACTGGCTTTTGGATGAGAGTGACAGTGGGAAATTCACTGCCCTGAGGGGAGCTCCAGAGAAGTTCCAGCTGAAGTTGTGCCACTGGGGGCTGATGCTGCTTGCCCAAAAGGCAAATTCTCATCACAGGCATGAACAGGAGCGCAGGCCTGTGACAGTTTCTTTGTTGGAAACTTGTCTTTCAGCCATCCTCATGAATCCATGCTCACCTTGCCATGGGCAGCCAAGAGCGCTCTTCCAGCTGTGGTTGATCCACATATTTCTGCTTGGCTATCACCCTTGTTGTCACTCTTCTGACACTTCCTAATACTAAATTTTCTTAAAAGAGATTTTCTCCCACTGCTGCTATGCTGATGTTTTCATCTGCTATGCCCTCAAATCCTCACTCTGGAAGGCTTCACTTACGCTTTGACACACAGAATTAGGACTGCATTTGTCCCATGTGGCTCACCTTGTATTGCTCTATGAGGCTTTGCAGCTGCTTCACTGCCAGTGTCACGAGACCCTCCTGCAGCTCCTCACAACTTGTCCCCAAGTGCCATACCCAGGGACTGCAGTATCTGCTGTTCGGCCACTGACCCCCTTCTCCCACTGCTTGTGACACTGAACAGCACGGTCCCAGCCTGCGTTCCCCCAGCACCATCCCCACAGTTGTGTGCTACCTTTCCCATGCTGTCATCCATGAATTGACCTTCCCCCTGCATCTGTCTGGGGTCTGGAGAGCCCATCCAAGGTCCCCTGCAGCCCCAAGGGGCTGGTACCCCCTGACTCTCCCCACAGCATGTTTGCTGGCCTCTTCAGAGAGGGATGATAGGTTGAAAGGAATCTCTTCCTACGGCCAGGGCTGCCTTGACTCCTCTCCAATAGACCATATTTGTCCATGTGTCCACCACGGGTCTGACACGGCTGCCACTGACATGCCCGCACAGCATCACACTTGCAGCTTTATGGCTCCTCAAATCCCCTCTGGAGCCTTTTTCCCCGCCAAGGGGCACTTCCTCTGTCACCTCCCTGCCCTTGGGCGCAGCATCACCTTTAGCTTTCAGCTATGGCTTTAAACTCCTTCGAGCTTCTATTTTTGTTTTGTTTTTAAAGCTGGAGTCTCTCCTGGCCCTCCCCAGCAGCCCTTCTTGCTCTTGATATGTTTGACAGAGCCCATATTTTCTATTAATGCTTCTTGGAAGCTATTTCTCAGACTTTTTCTTGGCTTGCTCCCATATGTTCTCACAGTTAACCTTCCACCATTTACAGTCCTCTTGCTTTTTCTCACTCGGCCATAGCTGGGTTTTTTTTAAAAGATGCCTCTTTTGTTTATAGCTGCCTTTTTTTCCCCTGCTGTTTAGCCTTCCCTGAAGCCTTGCTTGAAAGCTTGTAATCCGTCTCCTGGAGGATGCCAGGATGGTGTCTTTAAATAGCCCTTCCTTCCCTCAGCCTACAGGCTTTCAGCCTGCTCCTGTCCTTCCTCGCTTCCTTTTAACAACCGTCCTTATCTCTGCTGTCTCCACAGATTTCATGAAGGTCTCACTGCCAGGGAATTGCTCTGGTGCAGCGGGGAGGCTCTTGCTGTTTTCCCCACACCCGCAGGGCTCCAGCAGGGTGGGCAGCCACTGGTGGTCCATTGACAGCACCATGGGATGGAGCAGGATGGGGCCATCCAGAGTGTCCTGTTGGGAGCAGCAGGCAGTGGGGCTGCAAGACAGGTCCAGCACAGCTTGAGGGAGGGGCTGGGCTTAAATTAAGCCACCCCAGCTGTGTGCAGGGTGTGGGGCTCAGCTGGGACTGCTCAGGGCCTCAGTGCCCTTTGAGCCTGACAGCTGCTGGCCATAAATCACTGCCAGAGAATGGGAATCAGAGAGCAAGATTTTGAACCACGTCTGAGCACTTGTTGTGTGAAGCCACCATCAATTGCATCCAGACATTGTGCATGTCTTGGCCTCATCCACACCAGGGCAGGGGGTCCCCAGGTGCTGCTCAGGCAGCAGCAGAGTCCTGGTCCTGTATTCCCACCTCCTTGGGTCATCATGGGCTATGTTTGACTCTCGGTGCCCCTGCTCCCAGCACAGCTTTTGTGTTATCCCTCTGCCTGCTCAGGAACTCCTGGTATCCACCATCCTTGCTTCAGAGGTGGGCAGTCCTCTTGCTCTTCCCCCTGTTCCTGCCAGATGAACCCCCATGATCTGACACGTGGTCCAGTTGCTTGGAAGGGACTGTCCCAGCTGCACAGCTCCTGGCACTGGCGGGGGCTTGACCGTGGCAACATCGCCACACATCCCTGCCAAGCATTGGGCTGTGGCAGGGAGAGGGACAAGGTGGCACCCAGGATTTCTGCTCAGCCCCTCCTGAGAGATGCTCCCTGAGCCCATGTGTCCCCTTCCCTGCAGGAACCTGTGGCCACAAGCACAGATGTCTGGGAAAGCAGAGCCAAGGGAGAGGCCATCCTGTCCCCGCAGCTTTCCTGTGGCACCCACTGCATCCACCCATTGCTTTGGTGCTAATGGGGCTGCAGTTCCTGCCCACTTCACCTGCCCTCCATCTCTGCAGCTGTGCCATCCCACAGGGCCATGCCAGGGGGTCCCAGTATAGCAGTGCTGGCCAGTGGGGTGCCAAGGGGCAACTGAGGCTTGCCAGAGGGCCAGCTCCAGGACATCAGGAGCCAGCTCTGGCTCAGAGCACTTATCTGCATTTTACTTATTTACTTACAGCGGGATGAAGGGCAGCATCCCTACCCCAGACACCTCAGTGTGGGAGCGTGGTGACCTTGTCACCCTTTTCCTGAGGTCCTGGGCTTTCCAAGGTTCAAGTTTTCTCAGAAGCACCAGCAATGGAAACTGTCCCTGTGGCTGCTGACGTTGTCCATGAACAGTTGGGTTTCTGGATGTGCACTGCCCCGTGCCATACACCCACGGCAGGCAGTCCGTGCAGCCCCAGGCTGGGCTGCTCTCTCTGGCTGGTCCTGCTGCCCACGTCCATGCAAGGGTGGCTGGTCAGAGGCAGGTTTCTGCAGCAGAAGTGGGGGGCAGCTGGCAGGGAGCAGATCAAACACCCCTGCGCCCGGTCTCCAAATGTCACCCATGGGGACTGGCGAGTGGAAACCAAAACACAGAGAGAGAGTTTTACAAGGAGGGAAAAAATCAAAGGAATTGAAATGAAATAGCAGACATAGCAAGGGAGCAATCATCCACAGAGGGCTTGTGAAAATAAACAGCAGAGAGGAAAATTGCAGGGAGCCCTGAAGGCAGGGAGCCCTGAAGGCAGGGAGCCCTGAAGTCAGGGAGCTGCAGCCCGGCTTTGCCAGCCATGCCGAAAGCTCAGCCCAGTCGGCCTGTGTGAAGCAGTCTGTCCCCTCTCCTTCATTTCCTGTGCCAGCAAGATGACCTGGAAGCCACCAAATGTTGCTGTGCCAGAGAAAAGTCCTGCCCTGCAAAGATGGGGCTTGGGGGTGCTCTGTTTTCACCTCTTTATTTCTTCAGCCTCATGCAGCACACCTGAGTGTTCCCTGCCAAAGCTCAGCTTGCTCTTGCTACCACTCCTGAGCTGCAGTGGAGGGGAGCTTCCTCGGCAGTTTTGGATGCTCAGGACCTAGTTACAAATTGTATTGCATGAAAGGGAATGTTTTGGGAGACAGCTGGGCCTGCTGTCAAGCCCCAGGACCCTGTCTTTTCTCTTCATCCTCCAAATGCAGGTCTGGAGTGTGGCCTCAGTGCAATGGGAACTGGCACTCAGCCTTTGGCAGTCTTCAGCTCCTGAAACCTTTCTTCCCCCTTTGCCCAGAGAAGGCAGCACCCAGGAGGTGCCTGTTTACGGGACCCATTGCAGATATAAGGTTTATATATTACTGATAAACGTGCTATATATCTATATCTGTAAGGGCTCTGAGTGCTGTCAGCAGTGTGGAGCTGGTGGGCACAGCGTGGGATGGCACCGTGGGGCAGGCACCACCCAGCACAGCACCCGCACGGCCTCTTCTCCGAAGGCAGCTCCTTCACCTCCTCACTTCAAGCTCATCTCTATAGAGACTCAGTGCTCCACACACGTCCCTAATTCAGCCCCAGGGCAGCCTGACAGCTCTGCTGATACAATTATCCTGGCCACAGATGGGGACAGAGTGAGGAGATCAAGATCAAGAGCTGCCGCTAATGCGCAGTGCCTGTTTTGAAACGCCGCAGACAGGCACAGCCTTTACAGCATCAGGGTTCATTTATTCATCTGTAATTAATTAGAGTGGGTGCAGGGCAGGGACTGTGAGTGTCCCACTGCCCCGTTCCTCTGCCTGACCTGTCTCTGCTCCTCCCCTGCTGCAGGGCCAAGGAGATCAAGACGAAGCTGGGCACACTGCTCCAGAAGCCTGACTCGACCATTGACTTCATCATCCCCTACCCTGAGAAGCCGGAGAAGCCACCCAAGGCCCAGAAGTGAGTACTGCGCTGGGCTGGGCTGCAGTGGTACCTGGTCCCAGCCAGTGGGGTGGAAACAAGCTCTTTTGGGATGCAGAGGAGCTGAAGCCCTGCTGTGGGCTGGCACAGCAGGCTCTACGTGGCAGGCAGCTCGTGGCATGCTCCTTGTGACCTGCCTGCTAGGTGCAGGCTCAGGAAGTTATATCAGGGCAGCATGAGACATGTCAGGCAATACAGCTCTATGGAAACTAGATTTCCCATGGAAACTCAATTTACTTTTGATGAGATTTCATGTTATTCGATAAAGGTTTTCCCAGAGGCATATGGCACTTGGACTTCTCTGAGTCACCTGCCTCAGCCCAGAGGTGCCAGCCTTCGCAGCCATCTGGCTTTGGGGTGGCAGTGTGTCCCTGAGCTGGGTGCATGACCTCATGGCACAATGCCTGGCTCTGGGAAGCTTTGTGATGGTGGCACCTCCTCACCTATGGCCTTTGGCTCTACCACTGCTCTCCAGCACTGAGCTGGTGTATAATATTGGCTTCTCAACATTATTTAAAGCACATGAAACATGAATTATTTTGCCTGCTGATCCAGGGTGTGGGGTTCATATGCAGGGGGACATTTGCCAGCACGGTGCCTGCCCGCCACAGTGCTGCCCGGTGAGAGCTGCCCGTACCAAGCAGGGCTGGCAGAGCCCGATGGATTGTGTGGTTCTCACTCCATCACTGCCGTGCCCCAGATGCCTCTGTGACAGAGACACATTTGTCTCTGTTAGCCATCCCCGCAGAAAGCTGGAGAACATCTGCACTCTCCACTGTCTGGAGGAGTTGTTTCTCCTATGCAGCACTGCTGCGCAGCCCTGGCATCACTCACCTGTCAGCATCTCACTCGCAGTTAATATCATCCCTGGGACATTCAGATAATGGGAAAGTGAATTTGGTGGTTTCCAGGAAATCTGGATTGTGTTAGGTTGCTGCAGTGATGCTCCTCCTCACTGGGGTGAGAAGTCACCTGACAGGGACATGGGGGCAGGGAGGGCTTTGATCCTTGACAGAAGTGCAAATGCAATTCGAGGTCCAGAAAGTGAAGGATCAGAACCCCCTGTCGTGGTCCCTGCTGCTGGCTGCTGGTGGTTTGATGACAAATGAGGGCTGGTACCCACCCTGAGCAAGCCTGGCATTCCTGCCGCTCTCCCTGCTGGAGCCACCTGGGCAGTGCCTGCGCTTCCCCCAGACCCACTGCTGAGGCTCCTGGGCCCCCAAAACCCAGACAGGCTGTCCTGCCTATGCTCCCTTCCTGGCCCCAGGGATGCTCTGCTCACCCAGGGGGTTTCAGCCCCCATGTGTGGCCCCTGCAGCAGCGAAACGAGAGTGCAGCACTGCCTGCAAGGAGTGGAGATGGTCCACAGCCAGCCCAGTGCTCAGTGCCGAGCAGGGGGGCTTCCCTTGCCCTCCAGCCAACACTGGCAGGGATGTAGGGAAGGAGCTGTGAGCCCAGAGCAGCTTGGTCAAACTCCTTGGGGCTTAAATAAAACAACAAAAAAGCCACAAACAAAAACCCCCACAAAACTCTTTAGTCGCACTGCAAACATCGCATTGAAAAATATATTAAAGAAAAAAAAAGAGGAAAAACCGTGCAGATGGAAAACACTGGAGGTTTCCACTGGGAGGGGCGCCGAGGCCAGTGACCCGCCCCGCCGCAGGGCGTGGGAACGGGGCGGGCGGGCTGTGGGAGCGGAGGGCGCTGACCCCGGCCCCAGCAGCGCAGGGCCGCGATGACCAAGCCCCTGTGGCCCCCGCCAGCGGGGAGCATCTCTCCCCATCCCAGCAGGAAAACGCAGGGATGCTTCCCAGCCGCCTGCAGAGCCCCTGCGCTGCCCTCCCGTGTACGGGCGCTGGGGTGAAGAGGAGAGCTGTGGCTGCAGAGGGGACTCGCTCTGCAGGTCAGCCACATCTCTGCTCAGGCACGGGGGATTCGGCCTCCCCACCCAGTCCTCACCCTCCCTGGCGCTCGGCTCTCCCCAGGAGAAGGGCATCTGTGCTGTGATGCAGCAGCATCCCCAATCCATCCCCAGACCACTGCCTCCGCTCTGAAAGTCTGCAACTTGTTACTCAGTTTCTCTCCATTTTTAAAGGGATTATTTAAAAACCTGGAGCCCAGACTGGGGCTATGGGGTAATCGTGGACCACCTGGGCTTTCTTTACTCTCCTCAGGCCATCTCCAGAGGAGGCTCTGCAGTGGCGCGATTCCTTGGAGAAGCTCCTGCAAAATCCCTGTAAGTCCACATCCCCCTGTGGTTGGTCACCTCCCCTCTTTCCATGTCCCCTGGGGTGCTCAGTGAGGGCTCATCTCCCCCTTGCCCCCCAGATGGGCTCGCCAGCTTCCGCACCTTCCTGCGCTCCGAGTTCAGCGAGGAGAACGCCGAGTTCTGGGTGGCCTGCGAGGACTACAAGAAAACCAAGTCCCCTGTGAAGATGGCAGAGAAGGCCAAAAAGATCTATGAGGAGTTCATCCAGACCGAGGCACCCAAAGAGGTCAGTGGCCACAGGGCAGGAGGCGGTACTGGGAGGGGTGAGGCTGCTGCCCTGCCAGCCTCCGTCCCAAGGGAGAGTGACGGCTGCAGGGCACCTCGTGCCGTGGCTGAGGGGCTCGGAGGGCTGTACCCTTGTCAGGAGGCAGCCCCATCCTCGCTGCACTCCCATCCTGCACAGCCCTGGAGCCCCTGTTTGCACGCTCAGCCTCTGCTTGGCTGTCTCTAGCCATCGGCACCCCCAACACATGCCTGTCCGCCCCACCCCCACAGAGGTGTGACATTAATCACAAGGGATGACAGTGTACAGTAATCCTCCTCCCCAGGTTAGCTTTGCAGCAGGACAGAGCTCATCCTGACAGCTTTGCCACCAATAATTTTTCCAGAGAGATGGACCTGCTTCAGACCCTCCCCTCACCCTTTGTGTGATTGTTGGTGGGACAGAGCAGGCAAGGGCAGATGCCATCACTCAGCCCTCCAAAGGCAGGCTCCCACCCCTCTTACACTCCCATCACAGGTGAACATCGACCACTTCACCAAGGCTGTGACCATGAAGAACCTGGTGGAGCCGTCACCAACCAGTTTTGACATGGCCCAGAAGAGGATCTTTGCCCTGATGGAAAAAGACTCCCTGCCCAGATTTGTGCGGTCGGAGTTTTATCATGAGTTAATCAAGTAGCAATGCAGCAGGGCTGTGCGAGGCGTCCCCACTGCTTCTGTGTAAACACTTGCCCCTTCTCCTGCAGCCGCTTTGCTTTCTCATTACCACCCTAGAAGAGCACCCAGGGGTGTTGCTAAACATCACCCCCTGTGCTTTGGACCGTGAGATGTCCTGGTGTTTCCTCTCTTACTATCTCTTTCCTCTCCAACAAAAGACCAATTTGCAGAAACTCCCTGGAGCTGGGAGCCAGAGGGGTGAGGGAGTAGCCCCAGCTCTACAGTGACCAGGAGCCACTTGGCCAGCTGGTGCATCCCTAGCGCTGCAGAGCTTGGCATCAGCTGGAGGCTCTGAGGTGCCAACTCTGCCTTCTTAGGACTCCTTAGAACATGGCAATTTTTCTCCCAGTGTTGCCCATATTGCTGGTTTGGCCCAGGCTCGCTCCCTCCTCCCAACTTCTCGGGCACTGCTGACACTGCACAGGTACCCTGCAGTGTCAGGTACAACTGCACAGGTACCCTGCAGGTACCCTGCAGTTGCTCCCCTCCCTGGCCAAGGTGCAGGTGAGGCATGTCCACTGCCTGACTGGCATCACCTTGTGTTCAGAAAGCAGCCAATAGCAGGCACAGGGACAGCTGTTCAGGGATGGGGGCATGGCAGGGACAGCAGTGACACCGTACAGCAAGGATGGCACTGTGACAAGGATGGCAGGGACCGCTGTACGGCAGAACCAGGTGCCGCAGGGTGCGCCTGGCTGGCACCAGGGGTGAGCAGAGCGAGCCTGTGGCACCGCTTCCCCAGTGGCTCCCCTCGGATGTTTGCTTCACTCTAAATACAAAAAAAAGAGGATAAAACGACACCTGTTGGTCCAAAACACCAGGACTGTTTAGCAACCCAGCACTCCTGCTCACTCCAACCTCTGTGCGACGCCCTGAGCTCCCAGCGCACATCCCGTGCCACATCCCAGTGCCGGTCGCAGCCCTTGTGGTATGCTGGGATGGCAGCTCGGGGGGCTGCTGCAGGGCTCTCCTGCTCCAGTCACTTCTCTCTGCAGTAGACATGCCACAGCAATACTTCTACACAAACCCAACAGAGGGGTGTCGAGCACAGGAGGGAGGAAAGTCATGCTGGGGGGGAAAGCAAGCTGAAATTCCGTCTGTTCAGACCCAATTTGAAAAATCCAAACCAAACCCAAAAAACCAAACGCAAACTCAAACCCACCACTGGAAACATGAAAAATAACCCCCTGGCTTCTAGAATAGAGTGCAGACTCTGCTGAGTTTGTGTAGCCTGCATCTCTCTCTCCTGCCTCCTCCTATCTGCCCAGGACATGTATTTCCACAGGCTGTCTCTAGAAGGACCAGCTGTTTTGTAATGATTCAAAGCCAGCCCTCTGCTAACAGAATAAATCACACCTGAGGATGGGGCAAGGGCGTACATGAAAAGCAGCTGGGATCTCATTTCAGCCTTGAGGGAAACGTGATAAACCCCTGCTCCACAGGGCCTGGATGGTTCATCCCCGTGTTGGTTTCCTGGTGCATCATCCACAGGGTCATGGCTTGCAACCTGACAGGTGCCAGCAAAATATCCATGGCCAGGCTGCCCACAGGCATCCCCGACCAGCCCCCTTTGCCGGGCTGCTCGGCCTCCCTGCAAGTCATGGGACTCCATGCGAAATGCAGTAACATAAACAATGGGTTTGCCAGCCTCTTCAAGACTTTCAAAAGCTGATCGAAACCCCACCAGCCCCAAATATTTACACACTGTCACTATGGCAATGAAGAAAAATACATCCCGAGCTGCAGGAAATGGGCTGTGTTTTCCAGGCAGGAGTGGGGAGGCAGGGGAAGGATGGAGGCAGTCACAAACGTGACTCTTTTTTTAAGCTCTGGAGCAAAAGGCCTGGGAAAGTCGGTGCTGGAGCAGCAGGGGTGATGCTCACAGGCATTCCCCTGGGGTGAATGCAGAGGGTGGCTTGGGTGGCCCTAAAGAGCCCAAGGGAGCCCATGAACAGCAGGAGGGTCCTATCAAAAGGGCACAGGACCCCCTGGCAGTGCCCACTGTTCAGGTGGGCAACAAGGGGGAGGCAGAAGCAGGGCTAGGTGTGGGATGGGGGGCTTGGCCAGCCCCTCTGCTGCAGGGTGCTCCCCCCACCTCTGCCTGCACACACTCCCTGCACCCTCCCAATGTCTCCATCAACTGGTGTCAATACAAGCGGGTTCAGCATGTTCAAGCTCCTCATTTACAGCGTGACTCAGAAATGCAAACCCAAACAGGCTTCCCTGCAGAAAGACCTGGATCTTTCATTTCTACCTAATCCTTTGGCAGCTATTTCCAGATTCCCTCACATGTTTCACAGTTAAATGCCACCACCACCAACGCCATAAGGTCAGGATGCTGCTGGAGGCTGTCTTGCTATGCACCATCAAACCCTGAGACGTCACTGCTGCTGCAGCGGCACATGGGGCGGGGAGAAGGTGTCTAGGTATGTATGTGTGGAAAAGAAAGGTGCAGGCTCGATTCAGGAGAGATGAAACAGCTCTGTTGGAAATCCCTCCCTGGCTCAATTTCTGCTAAAATGCTGGAAGTCTACTTTGGGGGCTGCCAATGATCTACTGGGTGGCCATAAAATGTGGCCACTGAAGCGTTTTGGAGCTCTTGGGAAGTTGTGTTTGTGTAGAAGGGTCATTTGGTTAATTACTCGGGCAGGCTTGCCCAGAAAGGTGGCAACACCTGTACCAACCCCATGGCCCAGCTTTCCACGGGCCCAGAGGTATTTACTGTTGAGCTGATGCCAACCATCATATTTCTGGTAGGAAATATTTCATGTATTTTATCACTCTAGCTCTCGTGAAATCTGGCATATATAGCACTATATATACACAACATGTACATCTGTATTCCTGTAGTCATATATACACATACACACATAGGCATACTGGTAACGTGGGCATCTGGATCCCCTGAGAGTCAGAGAGTCAAAAAGCAGAGTTTCTGAATGTGGTGCTTGGGGTCCATCAGGGAGATGAGGGTGCGTGGGTTTAGCGTGGTCCCAGACCCTGTTGAGGGAAACTTTGGCCATCCACCTGAGCGAACACAAAGGTGCATCTTCCAAAACATCCTCTGGAATCACCCTGTGCCTGTGGCCGCTGTGTGCCATCCTGGCACCTGGGCTGGTGCAGGAGGCAGGTCTCGTGCTCCCCGAGGGACCCCAATCTCTGCCGTGGGGCAAGGCAACCCCACGCTGCAGCCAGGGGCATGGGGCACCAGGCACTGCCTCCACGCTACCCTGGCGCCCACTCCCTGCCACAGGCATGTGTGGAAAAGGGCTCCCTGCAGCTGAACACCTCAGATGAGCACTGGGGGATGATTTGCTGTGTTTTTTATGGTGACTTCAGCGACCTGGAGCCTCGCACCTCATCAGTCATCCCTGCGGGCTGAGGCTGCACTCTGCCAGTGCTGCCCAGTCCCAGCCTTGGGGACTGCCAAAGCCCCGTGCCTGAGGGTGTCCCAGAGCTTGTCCAGGCTCCCCTGAAGCCTTGGTCACTCCCTGGAGGGTGCTGCACACTGTGGCCAAGGGCTGGAGCCATGTCAGGAGGGCGCACCAGCCCCTCACACCCGTGAGCTGCAGGTTTTCAGTCTGAAGTTCTCCATGGGATTTTTGCTAGAGATCTTCATGTGGGGAAGATGTGAGATGCTGGTGTGCACCGAGGAGTTGTGTTAACCCATATTCATGTACCACTCAGTAATCCACACATAAACATGTATTTCTGCTACTGTCTCAATGGACTGGTCATTTTGTCTCTTTGCACTGAAGGTGCAGTGTTTTCATACCTGCTACCAGGCACTCCCAAAACTTCTGCCCAAAAGCCCTGGCAAGATCAAAAGCCTCTGAGAGCTTCTGCTGCAATGATGCAGTGGTTTCTCAGCAAACTGGAGAGGGAATCACCCCAGGGATCTGATCCAGAGCAGACACCCCAAGGGCAGTGCAGCACAGGCACCCCCAGCCCCACTGGTACCCCAGGCTTTGGCTCCCAGGGTCAGCTCATGCTCCAGCAGCAGAAGCTGTGGTGCCATAGGGGCTGAGCAAGGGCCAGCCCTGCTCTCTGCACTCACAGGCTCAGCCCAGGGACAGGCTCAGCTTTGAGATAAAATGTGTTCTGCTCTGGAGCTCGAGGTTGCAAAGCATCTGCAGCAAGGAGGGGCTCCTTGATGTCCCCCATTCCAAAGCTGTTAAGGGTGGCCTCACACTCACCCCAGAGCCTTGGAAAGCATGGGTAATCCCCATGCTGAGCTGATGGTCAGGCAAGGCTTAGACCCATAAAACCCCGCATCCCCCAGGTTCATGGTGCTGAAGGTGTCTGAAGGATAGAATTGTTGTTGTTTCATCAGCTGTTTCATCTTTCTGTGACTTAAAACAATCTCTGAGTGAAGCCACTTGTAACATAACTTTTTAGAGCAACCTTGTCCAATGAATTGGATCTCCATGCATTTTCTTTTGTTCACATAATGGCATTTTAGAAGGGACTAACGCAAACATTTTTATTTAGAATGCATTCATCATTATTTAAATATTGATACAGTTTTTGCAATAGTTATCAAGAGTTCCCAGTACCAGGGGAAAATAAAACATAGCCACATGCTTGGCTATGCTCAGCGCTTTAGCAAGCCTCTCCATCTCTTAGCTGAACATGCATGGTGATAGGTGTTAGTACATTGAATAAATGCAAAATAAAGCACATGTTAAAAAAGAAGTTTCTCTATGGGCCTGGAGAGCCACAGCCTCCTCCTGCCATGCCAAAACCCCGGTGTGAGAGCTGTTGTCTGGACTGGGATGCAGAGCACAGAATACACAGTTGCCAGAGCAGCAATATCTGATGAGGGAGAGACCATGGGCTGGGGGACAGTGAGATACCTGGCGCTGCAGCCCAGGGCAGCAAGTCCTGCAGCTGCCTCCTGTGCTTCCAGCTGCAGGCCAGTGCCAAAGCCCACAGCGAAGGCCATGTCTAACCACAGCAATTAAAAAGTAAACTGCCTTCTGGCAAAGCCCCGGGGCAGTAATGAGATAGACACATTCCTCCTACCGTCTTCAGGAAAAGTGAGCTACTACTGAAATACATAAATAACACCATAAAAAACTCCAACATTTTCAAGTACTCCCAAGCAGGGCCTTTCCTCCCCAGGTGTTGTGGTCCTATTCCCTCACAAACTGCTCCTTACAAGCCAGGACAGGCAAACCTGAATCCAAATGGCACTCCCAGAGTCAGGAATATACACCTGTCAGTTTGGGAGAGAAGGAACAGGTTTCTGTTCTGCTCTCCTGGCGTATTTAACCCTGGGAGCGTGAAGGTCACAATTAATAATATAGGAAATAATGAGCCTCCCCCAAAGTGACAGCTCTGCACAGCCCTAGGAAAGATCCTTGGCCAGCATAAACGTGGTGCTACAGAGGGAGCAGTGGCCAGAGGGAAGAGCTTCCCTGTGATGACCGAGGGAGGCTGAGCTTCCCTGCGACTGTGGCTGTGATGATTGAGGGAGGCTGTTCGAAAAGTTTTGGTCTCCCTTCAAGAAAGAGTAGGAGCTCTTCCTGTGCCTGCAATGCAGCACAGCCTGAGCTCTGAGCAAGCACTCCTGACAGCCTAGACGTTTGGGAGCTGTGAACAGCTAAGGACCAGAGCCAGTCCTTCTCACCTAAGCTTTTGAAGATTAGAAAGGGGAGATCACAGTCCCCAGCGCTTCCCTCGGCTTCCTCTTCGCCCTGCACCTCTCTGGGTGTCTCACGGTGACCTCGCCAGTCTGGTCCCTCCATGGGCAGAGCCAGGGCTGAGCTCGAGCTCCCCAGCACCCTCCTGGGCTCGCAGGGCTCGGCAGAGCCCCGGCACCCCTGCAGTGACTGCCCCCAGCTCTCCTGTCAGACACAGACCCCAGCGCTCCTACACCGACCGAGTCAGAGGAGGGTTTGCTACACAAACTGAGCCTGGATTGGGTTACGAATGCTGGCTGTTGCATGACATGGGATACAACTGGGACATTAGACAGCTATTGGAGACAGCTCTGTTGCTTCATGCCAATGAATGCTTTTGCTGCCGTATATTCTTGCGAGAGCCCGCGCCGCCCCTGCCTTGCTGCAGGTTCAGGCGCACTGCGAGATGATGTTGGAGTTGCAGTCTAAGGTGTGAGTGTGGTTTCTTTTGCAGTTTTCGGGCCCACAGCCAGCACCAGGTGGGCTGACCAAGTCCAGGTAGTAAGGGGACTTGAGGAACCGGCGGTAAGAATCCTTTTCCATGAGGGTGAATATTTTTCTCTGAGCCTCGTCAAAGCAGGACAGTGTAGGCTCCAGCATATTGTGGCTGGTCTTCTCCCGTGTGCACGAATCCAAGTTCACCTGTGGGCCAAAGGGACACTGTGAGTAGAACCTGTCCCAGAAGTGGCTAGGAAAGGGAAAATCCAAGTGTCTCTACCATGTGTGCTTGGTGAGCAGTTGTCTGAAATGGCTGTTTGACACCCTGTAGCCTCAGCAGAATCTGTGCAGCTGGATACCAATGATCCCTGCTACCAGAACTGCCAGGGGAGACTGACACACATCCCTCTGGGATGCAGCCAGCCAGGAACCTCCAACTGCGTTGGAGCAGCTGGAACATTGGGAATCATAGTCCTCTTGGGCTTCTCCCATTTTGAGTGTGCACATGTCATAGCCATGTCTTTGTAACTAAACAAACTTTCTCTCTATCCAAGTTTAATACAAAATCAATAAAAAAGATACCGTCCTTGCTAACTAGCAGAGAAGCAGAAGCCTTCATCTCTTGTGAAACTACTGAGCTCTGCTTGCCTGTGCTGCTGGTTCAGAGTTTAGGGTGGTGCCTTTGCCCAAGGAATGTTCTGTGCACATACCTCTTTTGTGGCCTGCACTGAGATGAACTCATCATAGATCTTCCTGGCCTTGGGGCTGAGCTTGGCTGGTGACTTGGTTTTCTTGTATTCCTCACAACTGACCCAGAACTCGATGTTTTCCTCACTGTACTCAGATTTGAGAAAAGCACGGAAAGCAGCCAGTCCTCCTATGGATTGTTTAGAGGAAAACCAGGTCAGGTAAGAATGTCGGTCCCTGGACAGTTGTACCCCTGAATCCCTGCAAACAGTGATTGTGGGTTCTCCTTCCCAGAGCAGAATGAAGAGCTCCCCTGGGACTGGCAGTGGGGACAGCTCGTGCATGCCGAGGGAGGCTGGAATTCAGACAGGCCCCACGGGGATGTCACACGTGGGGCCCCAGCTGCCTGTTCCCCCACTGTGACCTTCAGCGTCCCTGCCAGGGGAACAAAAGCAACTTGTGTGTTCCCAGGAGGCCTCGAAGAGACAGCCAGCATGCTCCACAGAGGCTCAGACCATGGGAACAATGTGAAGGAAACCTCAAGGACATCAGTGTAGCCCGCAACTGATGGGAAGACAAAGTCTCCTATGGGCTCAGCTGCAAACAATACCTCCACTTTTTGGTTCTTGTTTAACCCACATTAACTGTGTGCCCCGGTCTTGCCCTCCCCTTGCACAAGGGCTAAACCAGTTGCCTTCACAAAAGAGACAGCTCAGCAGTAGGGCAAAACCACACTCATGATGCATTAGGGTGACCCTTGCCTTGGATCTGAGCAAGAGGCCCCTTCCCCACCCCTCCCAGAGGTCTGCGTGGCCAAAGGAGCTCCTGTGTGTGCCCCTGAGAGACACACGATAATGTCCTGTGTCCCCTCCCGGCACTGCTCACAGCACACGTGCTCTGCAGGCAGCATAAGAGCCCTCTTCACTTACTGTCATGATGGATCAAATTTTCCAAAGAGTCTGCCCATTTTCTGACTTCCTCTTGGCTAAGCCTAAAAGAAGACCAAGGGAGAAACACAGGGATGAGTTAGAGAGAACAGAAGGGACAAATTTGGTTTGTTTCTCAGCACCACTAGAAAATCTTTTTCCCTGATTGCTGTAAGAGCATACACGAGAGGCTGAGAATGAAATATCAGCTTCTTTTACAGATATCCCCAGGGATCCCAGATCTAACTTACAGAAATTTTGGTTTGCAATCCCCATCACCAGCCATGGGCTAGAAAGGAATTTTCCTGGAAAAACTGCTGTGGAATTTATGTTTGTTTTATGCCTGGCTGCATCTCTTGCTGGAGCACAGACCTGGTATCATTCTTAGAGGTCATATCAGTGAACTCCAAAGGGCTGATTCTTTCAATCTGTCAGGGGAAGAGTAGCTATGTGGAAGAGAGAGGAATGTGGGATCTAGAAACACGTGGGGAGCACATCCTGCATTCATTCCCCCCACCATACTAGAACAGCCTAGGGCTCCTCTATTCCAGGAGCAAACCTTGGCTTTTGGAGTACCCTTTGGAGAGAACACTGTCTCCTTGCACCTTGGGGAGAACAGTGATGCCCTGACAGGCTGCTGGCTGTTTTCTGTGCTGACACCTCTGTGCAGCTGTGTGGACTATTGCACAAACCCAGCTCTAAGAGGCAGTGATGCTGATTCTGCAATGTGTCCAGTTGCACTGGGTCTGGGATGGAGTCATTCCCCCGTGCAGGAGACTGCACATGCCCTCCCCTCTGCACATTCATATTGAATCACGGAAATGGGGGCAGGAAGGGACCTCTACTTCAGCATTCTTCGTGGAAATTGAAGTCCTCAGGTGTTGACAGTCCTGTCAGCTGACTATCAACACCTGAGGGCTATTGCCACACTAGATTCAAGCACAGGTGTTCAGGAGGAACTGAGAAGCAGCAGCAGTGACCACTAATGGAGTCCAGTTCAGTGAAGGAGTAAATAACATGCTGCAGCCAGTCTGGGATTGACTGTGACAGCATCTGCTCTTACCTCTGGCTGGATGATATCTTCTCCTTCTTGCCCTGGGAAGAGCTGTAGTCACAGGAATCTGACTTCTGCAGCAAGAAGCCCAGACGGTGCTTCATGTCTTTGGCACTGAAAGAAAAAAATTGAGAAGGAGATGAAGACAGTGCATTGCACTCCCTCTGCAGCCTCCTCAGTGCACAGGCTCCTCCAGCATTACTCAGTGACACAAATGCAGGTCACTGAGAGTGACTCCAGTGCTGATTTTTCACTCATCGCATAATGCACATTTTTGTTTCTAGACAAATACAACAATGTCAAAGAAGTCATTTTTCATATTCAACAGCTTCTTGCCGAGAAGGTAATCAGCCTAGAAGCAGGTGGCAAAGGGGGAGAAGCTGCTGTTTTCCTACTGTTTACAGTTAAAATATTGTGATAGAAAAGCATCACCGTGCTGTGTGTGTCACCTCTCCTTGAACTGATTTGCCCAGCTGCAAATGTGTGGTTCTTATACCCTTACTAATCCTTTCCTGCAACCCTTGCTGTTTCCTCACCTCATCACCCGGCTACAGGAACAGCAGGGCCATGCCAGGCCACCCCACCAAGCCCATGACACAGAGGAAAGGGAGGAATTCAGTGGCTTGGAGCAAGACTGTGGGGTGAGATCAGGGGATGAGCCAAGAACTTCACCACAACCAGCCCACTCTGACTGCAAGCTACTCCCTTGCTTCACAGCAAGCTCCTCTGAAGATTCATCCTTAATTTTGTTCCACCTTCCAGTGTGCTCAGGACAATCACTTCCTCACAGCAGCTTCTAGATATGCAGCTGATACTGGCCATGGCGCCTCTCTGGGATCCCTTCCAGTTTAAGAATTTGGGGTGGGTAAACCATTCCTGCTTGCTCAGGGGCGCAAGCCCTGGCCTGCCCCAAAGTGCAATGATAGTGTAAAGCAGGAAATTCTTCTCCTCCTCAGATCTGAGCCTGGAAAAGAGCAAGAGGCTGTGCCTGAGCTCTGGTAGGTGCTCAGCCTCCCAGCACTGCTCTCTGCTCCAGCTATAGCACCCTGTCAGGAGTTGTGGCCATACCTTATCTCACTGCTTGCCTCAGAAATGTTTCCTTAACAGCTCCAGCGCTTGGGGAGAGCAAAGGGAACTCAGCTGCTTTAGAGCAGGGTGCCTGTGGCCAACACCAACATCCAGGCTCTGCCCAGGCACACATGGGGACTCTGGGCTGCCAGGCTGGGGCTGCCTGGCGCTGTTGTGCTCCTTGCCCAGGAGAAGGAGACTGCTCAGCTCTGCAGGAGGGTGGCAGCAGGAGGAAACAAGACACTGCTGCTTGCAGTGAGTCCCACAGCTTTCTGGGAGAGAGGGATTTTGTTGGGAATCCTGGACAGAGGTGGTTAAAAAATGTGAACTATTTTTCCTTGTATTTTTTCAATTTTTTTTTTTAATCCCCATCAAATGTTCCTGCAAATTGGAAGTGTCAACACTTTTTCCTTGCATTTTCAGCACTTGCTTTCAAATCCAACCATGAGCAGGAAGCTTTATCCTCCAGATGGGAGCCAGCTGAGTCTGTTCCCATTTTCCCAACCCCTTGCACAGCTGCTGGGAAGCAGCCTCAGGGGTGCTGCTGAAGGCACGAGTGGCCAGAAAGGCAGCACTGCACCATCAGAGACCTGCACAAGTTTGGACGGGCTGGATGAGAAGGGAGCAGTGTGCCTCCCTCCTGGGGGTCTCCAGGCCCCAGAGCACCTGAAAGGGGATAACATCCCTCTAGGAGGGCTCGTGCAGGCATAGAGACCCCTCATGCTGGGCTATGGGGCAGGCCATGCTGCTGAGGGCACGTTTGGGGCTGTGCAGGCTCTGCTCTGCTGATCCCACACACTGGGGTGCAGCCAGATCCTGCACTTATAGCAGGGCTACAGCCCAGCCCATCCTGACTGACACCACACAGCAGGGGTGTGATGAGCCCCACACCAGCCCCACAGTGCTGTGCACTGGGGTGCAGCCTGACCTGGCCCCTCACCATCACCCAAGGAACTCAGGCTGACCCCGCACCAGCTGGTGCCGCATCCAGATGCACCGTGCCCCGCATCCCTGTCTGCTGGCAGATGTGTCTCTGGTCCTGCCAGGCTGGGTTTCTGCATTTGAAATTCATTTCGGAGGTTAATCCTTAATTTTTATCCTCTCTACCTTGCTTCCCCCTCAAAAGAATCAAGAAAATTCAGCAGAGAGGGGAGTCAAAGGAGAAAAGCGGTGCAAAGATTGCAGCAGAAGCAGCTGACAGGAATATCAAAATATCGCAATGCTAAGAGCTGCTGGTTTTGATGATGGGAAGGAAGACTTTAGAGTTCCCACAGCTCAGTACGAAACCTTTCTGCAATTCTGCTTCTAGCTGAAAAAAAACCAAAAGCCTCTAAGCAATCATTTGTATCTAATCTCACAAAATAATCAGAGCCAAATCTGTCCTCCCGCCTCGGACACAAAGCACAATGCATGAGCGTGTCTCCGGGCTAAAAAGACCATTACCAGATGCTCAGAAATAAACAGTACCTTTTTAAGCAAGTGGCTGGCAGTGCAGCGAGTCCCTTGCACATCTTGCTCCCGAGGTCGGATCAGTATTCCAGGAAAAACAACAGCGCAGGAGGCGGCAGAGGCTGCGCACGGGTCTGCGCCGACTGCAGAACTCAAGTCTGGTCTGTGAGCCAGCTGCGCTGCCTTGGCTCTGTTTTATAGCCTAGCCCAGACAGCCCAGCAGCACTGGGTGACCCAGTCAGGAGTCAGCACAGCAGCAGCACCCGTCCCCTTTTTGCCCACCCAAGAGGAAGAGGGTGACGTATAAACCCAGACAAAGGGGTGAGAGAGATTGAAAACCTTACCAGAAACGAAGCTCGGTGTCTGGCTGCAGAGGTGGATTCTTTTAAAAGGGCTGAAAAAGCTTCGGGGACTTCCCCTATTGCAGGAGGTTGGAATGGTGCAGATGAAAAGCAGATTTTCAGGGGGGCGACACAGATAGTAAAAAAGGTCAGAGAATCAATTCTGAGAAGTGAGATGAGCTTTGCTGGTTCCTCTGTTAATTTCCTTTCCTCTTCTATTTAAAGTAACCTGGATCAAGAAACAGACAAGAATTTTAAACAGAAAAGGTTACCGTAATCCCAACAAATGCAGAAAATAGAGCTCTTAAGGAAAGAAGAATGTAAATTCACCAGGGAACTACCCAGGCAAATGAGACTTTCCTGTTTTATTCTCGAGTCATGTGAATATATATTTTTGGTGAGGCTGCAACAAAAGCTCAAGGGGGTGCAGATCACTTTTGGAATATAAAATATGCATGTCTTGGAACATAAATTTGAGGACAGCTCATGTACATGCATGGAAAAAAGCAATTTAGGAGGTTGGCAACACATCTGCCTTAGATATGGGTATCACTGCAACATGTTCTCCATTTGCATTAGCAAAATCAAAAGCCAGACCTTGGGACTCTGGTATCCCCAAGGAAAGATAGTTAATTAAAATAAAAGGCTTAACTGTGCCTGCCCAGAGAAATCTTTGAAGCAGTTCTGAGGGTACTTAGTGCTAAAGAATGAACCCATGAGACACCTATGGGGGTGCCTGCACTGCCCTGGCTCTGCTGTAGTCCCAAGGAGAACAGAATGACTTCAGCTACGCCACTTGTCCTCAGCCCTTCGATGGTGCTGAAGGCAGTTGCCCCTCTGGAGAGAGAGAATTGGCTGATATTTATCGAGTTGCAGCTCAGCACAGCCTGTACCATCATTATCAAAGAGGGGAAGGCTTTGGGCAGACGGACGTGCATATGGGCTGCTGCATTTCAAGTCCTGCTCCCGCTGTGAAATAAAGGAGCTTCTGATTAGCAGCAGGCTGCCTGCCCACACTACCCACTGCTGCAGCCCCTCTCCTAGAAACCTTTCAGTACTTTGCCCACAATCTGCAGAAATTGCAGGATGAGCTTTTCCCTCCCGTGTCTCTAGAGCCTACAGCCAGCAGCACAGAGAGTCCAAACTCCAGACGAGTTTACCCGCCTTGGCATACTGCATCCTCTCAGATCATTAATTGTGCTGAAAGGCAGTGCTCTAATTAACTATAAAATGTTTTTGTAGGAGTGTGACTGTCCTGCTGCCAAATCTGAGGCAACGTGCCTGCAAGTCCTGCCCTGTTAGACTAAAAATCAGCTCCAGCTCAGGGCAGTGTAAAATTTTACCTGAGTGAATGCCCTCGTCCTTTTAGTGTTGGTGAGTTGACAGTGTTTGGGTGGATCTGTAGGAAGCAACTGAGCACTGGCAAAGTTGGTGCCAAAGCTCTCTGGTGTCTTCTTTTTGGGGAGAAGTCAAAGGGCAGAATATAGCCAACAGGAAAAAACTTAACTAATTATTTACTAAATATCTAATTAATTTGATTTGAATATCAAACTTGTGCAATGTTACTGCTGGTTCTGTGTCAAAAGCAGCACTGACATTCAAGCAATTCAAGAGTTCAGCTGGCTGACACAATCAAGGTGTCTGCAAGCTCTAACCTTGCCCCTGTCCCTGGCAAGGTTAGAGCTCTAGCTCAGGCAGGTCCCAAAGGCTGCTTGCTAGGGCAAGGAACTTCTGTGCAGAACACAAAAATTCTGCGGTTTGTCTGAAAATTGTTGCATAGCCAGATTTAGGAATGTCACACTTCTCTGTGGATTACAAGCACGTTTGCTGCGTGTCTCTAATGGCACTCAGATGCTGGTGCTGTCGACATCAGGTCACCTTCTGCATTCCCCAATTTCCGTGTGACCAGGCTGTAATCAGGAATTTCTGACACTGCCATCACAACAGCCAACCTAAAGGGCTTTGCAGTTAAGACCATCCTCCCCGGACTGGGCATGCAGACTGCTAGAAGTGCTGCAGTTGAAATTTCCCTTTTTGCAGTTCATTAACACTGACTGGTTCAGCCTGGCCCCCAAGAGAGGAGTTTGGGCTTGTGGACTGTTTCTCCTCTAAGCTGTGTTTCCCAGCTGTTGCAGTTTAATATCCTCTCAGCTACTCCAGCTGGTCTCCAATCTAAAGTATCCCCTTCCATCTCTCACCATCTTAGGCAGGCCTCTTCTCCCAGGGTACAGACTGTGCTGTGCTCAACACCAAAATCTCCTCCTCCTCCTCCCTGCCAGTCAGTGAAGCAGCAGCTCATGCCACGTTTTACGCCTGGCACGTCATCCCTGGCTTGCTTCACCTGCTCATGGAGAACTCGGCGGTGAGGATGGGCTGGGATGCAGGGCTGGGGGTGGGGCTGGGCCATGCCTTGGCCATGCAGTGCTTCGGAGGCACCCAGGGGCTCACAGGAGCCAGCACGATCGTAAACGTCTGTGGTACCCACTGTGGCATCCCTCGCCACCCCCGTCTCATCCCTGCTGCATCCCGAGCAGCTGGAGACAAGGCTCTGAATGGGAGCTCTCCCTCCCACCTCTGCCAGGGAAGAACGTCACACACGTGTGCTCACCCCCGTACACGAGTGCGTGTGGGATGTGTCCCCCGGCTCCGCCGCAGCCGAGAGGCAGCCCGTGGGAGGAGGCGGGGAGCAGGAGGAATGCTGCTGCTTTCGTGGTCATTGCCCAGAGCTGAGCTACCACAGGCTATTGCCCTCCCACCCCAGCCCCTTCCCTTCCCATTCCAGAGCAGCGTGCCGTGGGATGGGAGCGCGTGAGGAACACGCTGCTGCTTTGCGTCACTGGAAACCGGGAGGGCATGACATGGGAGCTGCGAGGATGTGCTGCTGGGCCGGGGCCTCTCCTGTCACGGCTGCCTTCCCCAGCCCGCCTTGCAGGGGCTGTGACCCACTCTTGCTCCTCTTCACTCACGTCTCGCAGAGCCAGCCGGGCACCTTGGGACTGGGCGCGCAAATGCCCGGGTGCACAGGGGGACACTGGGCAGGGCACTGCACATCTTTTCCAGGGGCATCCACATCCAATACGTGTCTGGCAGACAGCATTGGTGAGGAACTGGAGCAGCTCCCACACAGCTGAGAAGCACCAGCTGGGGTGGTACTGGTCCCCGAGGCCCCAGGCCACAGAAGGCCTGCATGAGCAGTCTCTGGTGACATTTCTGCCCAGGCGAGTGGCCCCAGTGCTGAGCCCTGCTGTGGGGAGGGGACCTGGACTGCTGAACTCCTTAATTTGCTTCTCTCATAGCCCCAAGCACTCTTTGCACAAAAACCCTTCCAGTGCAACCAACCACCACTGATTTTTTTCTCCAGTACACCTGATAGCAGGTAGGTTTCCTTCCAGCACTGAGGGCTGCATCTTACCCACACAGGCGTGTGGTTTCCGTGAATTACAGCTAATGGGCTGGGAGCACAGAATCCTGGAAGGACCATTTGGGCCTGAGCTTGGATGAATGAACTCAGCACGTGTCTGTGCCTGACACTGCATGCAGCCACATTTCCTGTCCCAAGGCACTGACTGTGGCCTGACCTCCCTAAGAGACACATGGAGAGGCCACACTTGTCCCCATGGCGTCCCCCAGCCAGCGCTGGGATTCCCAGAAACACTGTCCCACAGCAGAGTCTGAAGGAATTGTCCTTTCCCATGGCTCTGCAGTGCACTGTCTGCCTTCATGCGTGACCACAGCCATGGCTCTCGGAAGCAGCCCCCCGCCTGAGGAGCGGCTGTCTCCTCCCAGATTAGCCCTGACGGGAGCGATGAGTCACCGTTCTGCAATATGGGTAATTTGCCGCTCACACGGAAACTTTCTCAAGTGCATGGATGTACCTCCAGGCTGACCCAGTCCACTTTCTGCTTCTCATGCACAAGGAAAAACTGAACTCTTAAAGGCAAAGCAGCTTTGGTTTGCTGCCGTAGCTTCTTGATGAGCCTGCTCTTCTCTGAAATGCTGCTCTGTTCACGTTAGCACGTTCATTTGGAACCTTCCTTAGCTCCAGCTTCACGCAGTTCATAGAACCAAACACGCAATCCGTACGATTTCCCCATGCTCTCAGTTGTCTCCTATATGTGCACTTACATCATCAGTGGCCTTTTGTCATTTCTAAGGGCTTGGAATTTTCTAATCATTTTGAGGACGTGGTGGGAGTAATTTTTCTTTGCTTCAACCCCAAGGTTTTGGGCTGCCTACTTGTCCTGTCACTACCCAGAAGAAAATATTTCAACTTGTATCAAAGGAAGAATTTTGTCCAGCCCAAATGGATGTTGTTTCTCCTCTCCTGGTTTGGATTTGCTAATGAAATAAGTGTTGTTTTTTGGTGTTGGTGGTTTTTTTTGGGTTTTGTTTGTTTGCTTTTTGCCTGGCTATTGTTCTTTCTTCATGGCCGTCAGACCACAGGAAAATCTATTATCTCAGTAACTTTCCTTCCAATTTCCCGAATCTCTGTCTCCTCATCCATTTTGATTAACAGCCCCTTAAACATTTCCTGCTAATCACTAAGACAGTTTGAACAACACTGGATCACAAACCAAGTCAACATATGGCTGTTCACTGATGCTTTCTCAATACAAGAACCACTTTGAAATGTCTCATTTAGCCACTTTTAGCCCATTTAATATGGATTTTATGACACTTGAAGCCAAATATTGATAGAACGTCATATTCACTTATAAATCTATTTCACCACCATAACTCCCTCATGAAAAAGCTATTAAGCTCATTAGAAAAGGTCTATTTTTCCATTAAATCATGTCAGCAGGTATGAATGACATCACCACCTTTTCCAATGGGCCTGCTAGTGTCTGTACTAGTAGTGATCCTGCACTGATCAACAGGTTAACAGCTCTGTGACTGAACAGCTCACCCCCTCTTAGGGAACCACTTTAATCATGAAGAATAATCATGAAGATTCATTAAAGTTGGAAAAGACCTCCAAGATCAGCGAGTCCAACCTTTCACCAAGCACCTCCATGCCAACTAAACCACAGCACTGAGTGCCACGTCCAGTCATTCCTTGAACACCTCCAGAGATGGTGACTTCACCAGTTCCCTGGGCAGCCTGTTCTGATCCTTAATCACCCTTTCAGTGAAGAAATTCTCCCTGATGTCCAAACTGAACATCACTGGGTGGAGCTTGAGGCCATTTCCTCTCATCCTGTCTCTGGTTGCCTGAGAAAAGAGACTGACCCCTACCCGGCTACGACCTCCTTTCAGACAGTTGTAGAGAGTGATAAGGTCTCCCTTGAGCCTTCTTTTCTCCAGGCTAAACACCTACAGCTCCCTCAGCTGCTCCTCATAGGACTTGTGCTCTCCAGAGCCTTCACCACCTTCATTGTCCTTCTCTGGAAACGGTCCAGCACCTCAGTGTCTTTCTTGTAGTGAGGGGCCTCAAACTGGACACAGCATTCGAGGTTCAGCCTCACGAGTGCCAAGTACAGGGGGAGCAATCCCTGCCCTGGTCCTGCTGCCACTCTTTCTGATCCAGGCCAGGATGCCCTTGGCCTTCTTGCCCACCTGGGCACAGCTGGCTCTTGTTCACCCCCTCACGACCAGCACCTACAGGTCCTTTTCCACTGGGCAGCTTCCCAGCCATTCTGCCCCAGCCTGGAGCATTACATGGGATTGTTGTGACCCAAAGGCAGGACTCAGCACCTGGCCTTGTTGAGCCCCATACAATTGGCCTTGGCTCATGGATCCAGCCTGTCCAGATCCCCCTGCACAACCTTCCTGCCCTCCAGCAGACCAGCCCTCCCACCCAGCTTGGTGTCTGTGAACTTGCTGAGGGTGTTCTCAATCACCTCTTCCACATCATTGGTAAAGATATTAAACAGGACTGGGCCCAACAGTGAGCCCTGGAGAACTTCACTGGTGACTGGCCACCAGCTGGATGTAACTCCATTCACCACCACTCTCTGGGCCTGGCCATCCAGCCAGTTTTTAACCCAGCAAAAAGTGCACCAGTCCAAGCCACAGGCTTCCAGTTTCTCCAGGAAAATGCTGTGAGGAAAATCAGAAAGCATGGCTTATTTCCAGTCTTGTTTTATTTTAAAATGAATGAAAAAGAGCCATTCTTTGTCCTGAGAGCTCTTTGGTCTATTCCTCCAGAATCTTAGTACAAGCCAGGTGCACTTAGTTGATATAAGAACGTGTGGATCACCCCAGGGCTGCGTAGCCCCAGGCAGAGAGGCACTCGCTGTCTTTGCAATGGACACTGAGCTGTTGTTTATTTAAATACACAGTTCTGTGTTCCTTCCTGCTCTTCACGAGCTGTTTGCACTTACTGCTCGAGGCTGACTGGGAAATCCCCTGTTGAGCCGGGAGCTGGGATGGGCGGTGGTGGGACCGCTCAGAGCGACCCTGTGGGCCCATCAATCACCACATTTGCTTATAGCCAGTGGTTGGCACACACCTCTCACTCGTGGGCTGATTGCTTCACCCTAAGGTATAGAGGAGGAGGAGGAGGCATAAAGGGAGGCAGGAAGAGGGTTGATGCGTCAGAAATTAAGACGTCTTTATGTACAGCGTGCAACAAAACCACTTCTCATGCCTTCTGCGCCCTAGCAACCCAGCTGTGAAGTGGCTTCTGTTCTCCAGCTTTAAAAAGCCCAACCTTTCAATGTGAGTGAGCTCTTCTGCCTAGACAAGCGCCGGAGGATGAGAAGTTACAAGCTACAAGGCTAAATCTTTCATCACTGCAGATCTAGTGGGATCTACTGTCTTAACCCCAGATGGACCTTTCTTCTTCCCTTCCCTCTTATCTCTGCAGTGGCAGTTTAGCAGGATTAGAGGTGCCGTACCACAAGGCCCATGCCAGGGAACAAAAGCTAGAGTTTTATTCGCTAGTGCAAAGCCCAAGGGACGTTTTGTCAGTGAGGTCATGGCTCTGTGTCCTAAGCACGTTGCTGGCTGCTCCAGTCACAGTGTAGTTGTAGAGTTCTCTAAGCCCACTCACAAAAGGCAGCTTGGAAGCAGCGAGCATCTGTCAATGCCTGTCTCAAGAGTACGCCTGTTATTTAAAAGGTGACGTCTGACAAGCCTGGGAATGGGGTGGCAAGAGTCACAATTGCAGGCTAAAGAAACACAAAAACAAGGACAAGCAGCTGCAGCAGGGGGACAGCTTTTTTTCAAAGGCACCGCGTGCTGCATACAATAGCTGGGCTGACTTGAGAAGAAGTAAAAGGTCTTCATGTGGCCCCAGCCTGAGGGGCAGTTCTAAAAGGTGCCAGGTATCACACGGATCAGACAGCCCTGATGCGCAGCTAGTTTAAAACTCACAAACAGGGAGCAGAGGAAACGCTGACAACAGTTGATCCTTGCCTGAAGTTTCCTGACCTGTGTCTTGGAGGTGACTCGGACAAATGAAATTGCAAGCGGCAATCATCCAGTGTAGCGAAAACGTGGAATTACTGCACCGGGAAAACGTGAATTGCTGCAGAGGCTGGTAGCACGGGACTGCGTACTGTGTGTAACAGACATGCAGAGGCTACTGGAAAACAGCCGCTGCTTGCTGAGCCCTGTTTTGTCAGGACGTCTCGCTATTTAAAATTTATGTTGCAGGAGTGCTGAAAATCCAAGCAGACCTGAGTTTCACTGTGCCACAGAGGAAGAATAAAAAAAAGGATACAGAAAGAGCTGTGAGCAAAATCACAGCACATGGTACATGGTACATGCCTGTGCCCTGCAGCTGATGCTCTGTGACAACATTTAATGCTTCATCATTTAGAAATTTCTGCTTTTTTTTTTTTTTTTTTAAAAAGGAAATAACTGCTTCACATTGTTACATTTTATCCTTCTGAACATCTCAGCAGGATGCAAGTGGCTGAGATTTTAGTGTCTCTTCAGAAACCAGTCTTTCTGGTACTCCAGATGCAGGCTGGATGCTAAAGACTGCAATTACTGGCTCAGCAGGTGAGCCTCCGGTAAGCTGCTATCCCAAGGCACATTCATGCTTCGGTGTTTCAGCTATAAATAAGTTTTAACACAGAAGGAAAAAAAATGATGGGCTTCTACACATGTTTTGAATCCAGTATATCCATAAGTGGCTCATCTAACACAGGATCACCTCAATCACACAAGAATCTGACCACCACCTCCTGCAGCAATACTAAACTGACATCCACAGAGGACTTGTGGTCCCAAGAACGCAATGCAAAAAATCAAAGGAGATGCTCCGTTGGATGACCTTATAAATGGAGCCACAAAGGTACCTTATGGACCTGGACTTCCTCAGATTGAGTATGTTCAGCTCCAGGACACTGTCTCTGATCACTGGAGAGACAAGGCAGCTCTAAAGACATGCACCACACTGAAAGGAGTAGCAATGCTCAGTATTATCGTGGTATAAATTGACTGCCATCATGCACAAAGAGTTTTATATTCCATAAGTACAGAGTGTTTATCTTATTTGTTCATCATAAGAAATTGCAGTTTGTGACAAATTTTGTTTCCCCATTTTGTGAAATAATGCTGCAGTCCCAGTCAGTCCAGCTAAACCTAACCCACCAAAATCTAACATGAGATTGCTGCTCAGCTTAATTTCCCTAATGGACTTGTCCCACCTGGATAGGATTGCCAGACACAGACCCTGGTTTGTTACACAGAGCACTAGATGACCCTAAAAACATGCCCAATATCCCATCAGCCAGCAAATCCTGCCTGGGCATTGCTTGTCCTCTCCCTGTGTCACTGAGACAGCCGTACACCACGGCCATGCTGCCCTATGCATTCACCTCTGCTCCGTGGGACATGTCCTGCCCTTGTGCTGCCACCACACACCAGCTGTATTTCTCCCTGTCCTGTGAGCACCAGCATCTTGGGGTGCCTGTGAAGGGAAGGCCAGGCTGAGAAATAGGATGGAGACACGCTGGCTAGGAATGGGAAAGGCTGGGGTCATGAGAGCTGGAAAGGGAAAGAATAGCCAGTGATGCACAGGAGGGGCAGGAAGCTCTGTGAGGAGAGGCCCCAGAGATGGGCCACGGGAAGGAGGAGGACACGTTCCACAGCATCTGGACAAGACAATCCTTGGGAACACTGTCCAGCAGCCAAGGATCTCCAGGGACATTCAGCTGTCTCTGGAGGGAGCATGTACATGAGCTGAGTGGTCTTGCTGGCCTGCAAGGGAGGTCACGGTGAGCTGAAAGCAGCACTCCAGTGCTTCAGGACAGTGTAGTAGGATCTCTAAGAGAGCTGTGCCAGACATGGGCTCCAGAATGATTCTCCAGCTTGGCAACACCCAACCGTCTTTACTGTCGTCTTGTGCTTGAGATGCATCATGGAGAATCACTTATATTCTGAGTAGGAGCAGCTAAAAATAGTGCTCATATAACAAGGATGAGAGATGAATTTCAAAATGGAGCAAGAAAACCCAGAAGCCCCTCTCTGTCATTATATACTCCCACAGCTTTCAGACATGCTTTGAGCAGCAAATGCTCTTGCTGTTTGTTAGGCAAAGAAGCAAATTGCCTGTGACAATGGCAGGTGCCTGGAAGGCTTCATACTGGAGTGATTCCTTTTTGCCCCCTCTTCCTTCAGGGGCATGCCTTGTTGCTATTCATCTTTTAATCCAGCTTCCTTCAACCAAAATATATGGGGCTGAGCTGCCAGCAGGTGTGCAGAGTACCTGGTAAACCATCACATCAAACGTTTCACTGGGACAGAGCAGAATGGGCATCTGCCATTTTCTAAGTCAGCATCAACGAGGCAATTCTCCCTGTCTTTTTTCAGGCTTGCCCTCAGGGTGCTGCAATTTCTGCCACATGCGGAGGGTCTGTCCTTCTGATGTGGGCTTGTGCATCTGCAGCTCCATCCCTGAATAAGCACCAGGGAGCTGTAAAATCTTTAAGCACTTGTTGATGAGAGACAAGCCGAAGGCTCAAGAGCAGAAACAGCCAAGAGCTCAGGCTGCCGTGATACCCTGATCCCTGGTGCTCACACTCCTTCAGATGATGCATAAAGGTACTCCTGGCTGCAGGAGGACACACATACACATAGAAAAAAAATCTACTTGCACCTCACCAGATTAGCTGCCTAGACACCTCTCAAAAGCTGCAGGAGCTCTGAATTTAAGCCTTAAGAAAAAAGGCCATTTCCCTCCCTTTGCTGAGCCCTTTGAACAAGGTGACCCCCTGCCCTGGTGCTGTCTCTCACCTGTCTCACACACATGCTGGCTCTCTCCACAGCCCTGAACAGCCCCTGAGCATTCTCTGCCCCGCTGTGAGTATAATGCAGAGGAAGTGGCTCATTTAAACTCTCTGAATTGCTCCGGGGGCTTCAGGGGATGCTTACCCCTTCTGTTCTAGTAGACAAGCGCTCCAGGGAAGCTACCTTGAAATCCCAGCTGTATTTAGAGTGACAGGCAGCTGATTCAAAACAGGCTCAAAAGGCAGTTTGGAACAGATAAGTTGGGTAGAGAGAGGCCTGGCCCACCCCTCCCAGAGCCACAGTAAAGTGTTTGATGTGTCCCTTCTCTGCACTTGATCACGTTCCTGCTGCCTCTGTGTTTCATATTATGCAAGTGATTGACTTTGCAAGATATGAGAACAGAGCGTCTCCTTGCCCTGCTCCCTGATGTGTGCTAAGTGTGTTAGACTGGGAGGATGGAGCAGAAATCAAAACAAGCCCTGGAGCTGCCTGGTTTCCCTGCTAATCGCTGGTGTTCAGATCCTTGTGCTACAGTGATCTGAAGGCACCATCCTGAGCATGCTTTCAGTGGTCTGCAGAGCTGTTCTGCTGCAGCTTCCCAGTGAGGACTGGGATATTTTCTGTACCAAGCAAAACCTGTGCTCAAACAGGACCTTTCTCTTTGAGGGTCAGTGAGCACCTCTTGAAGCAGACTCTGATCCATGAGATACGAAGGAGGGCAGCCAGGAGGCACAGAGGCCAGCTGTCTTGCCAGCTGCATCCCCATCACAAAAGGTTAAAGTCAGAGGAGTGTGGCCAAGGGCACGACCTGCTCAAGCAGTACCCTAACCCTTGAAAGCAAGGCTCAAGGCATTTCCCATGAAGTCTCAGACTGCTCCCACTCAAGAACCCACTGCCCTAGAGCCAGCTTATTCCACTGTAGCATCTTCAGCCTGGTGCCACATCCCCAGGGCTGGTCCTCAGAAAGGACTCCCCACCATGATGCTCATACTAGGAGGGAACAGCCTCTGCCAACAGATGACACCCACATTATGTACTTTCATGTCCAAGGTACATCACTGTGATCTTGCTGAGCTTCACAGAATTGCTCTGCTGCATGACATATGGTGCTGACAAGAGTGGGTTTGCTTCTGTTTTTCTCCATTTTCCTGCATCCAGCTGTGGATTGCCTTTACTTACAGCTCCTGGATAACAGAGGCTGAACCCTGCTGTGCTTTTGAATTCTCCAGTACATGCATGCTTGGTCCAAACCTCATCAGTACTGTACAGGAGGCAGGCTGGACTCTGACAGCAACAGAGACCAAAGTAGGCTCAAATTTTGAAGAAATTATCTCTAAAATTTTGTCTTTGTTCTGTATGAGCCACACAAGGTAATGTGCAGTACATACTGGAAGGGGAATGGGGACAACTCTAAAAGCAGGATGTTTTTTTTCCCCACTTCAATTTCCCTCTCATGTATTGCCTAGAGTTGTTCATAAGAGGGCAGGGGCAGGATATGCTGCCCTCAGCCCTAGACCAACAGTCTTGCAGAAAATAATTCACTCTAACAATGTTTGCTTGGTATCACAATGAAACAGTAACAGACCCTGAACCCCAAAATCAGGTAATATTATATAAGGACATGGAAATTATTCCCAGCCAAAACTCCATCAGATTTTTATCCAGCTATTCTGTGTTCTGCAGCTGCCAATGCATTTTCAGTGAACCTGTTTCACTACTGGTGCAGAAACATGACTATCCCAACCAGCCTCCACTGAGGAACTAACTAGTCTAATTATCCAGGGTTTGCAATTTGATGAAGCAAATACTTTGTTTAGCAGCAAGTACATCAGATCAAACCTCCAGAAGCTTGTCTGGAGACACCCTCACCCTTCCTAGTCAGTCCAGAGTCCCTAAATATTCAGCCATTGAAGGGCATGGAAGGGAACCTAGCATGTACAGGGCTTAGAAGCAGTGTAACTGCAGATTGCTAATGAGGAAAAGCACAATTAGAACATGAGCAATCCTGCCCAGGGAATGAGGGGAGGGAGAGCAGAGCGTGCCATGCACACAGACAGGCTGCTGAAGGTCAGTGCAGGATGAATGGATGAGACACAGAAGCTTTCAATCAACTACATGGCTAAGCAGACAAAATTTTTTCCCAGGAGGTAAAAGGCCACCAGGCTGGGACCATGCTGCCAAGAGCACAGGACAGTGTGCAGAAAGGGAGCCTTAAGCTGTACACAGAGCCCTTCCTGCCACCAACAGCACAGGCTAAACTCTCCACACGAGAGTTATCTGCTTCTCCTAGTCTGGACAGGTTTGCTTTCCTGGTGGCCCACCAGGAAAAGTGGTGGTACGTGAATTGCTGCAACCTCCATGTCTTTCTCTGGGCAGGATGTGGGGTCTTGTGATGCCTTGTCTGTGCTGTGACCTGACCAGAGTGCAGGTCTTTTGGTCATGCCATAAACACATTCTTCAGTTTTACAATCAGGAATGGCATCCTAGACACCTGGTTCTGGGAGCAGTGCTCTACCTTATCAATACAGGTCATTCTTTTAACCCTCAGCCTGTTGTTTTTTCCCCACTGTTTACATGCACTACAATTCAGGCTTCACTTCAACCTTAATATTTCTGCTACAAATCTCTTACACACCCACAACTGGGATAATCATTGTGCCTTGCCTCCTTCAGACATTCAGTAAGAGGTTGGAAGATGGGTATTGCTCCTCAAGGGGGCTGCAGACCAACTGGAAAGAGCCCAGATTGCAGACCTATAAGGTAAGATGGAAGAATGAGAGTTTGTTCAGTCTAGAAGTCCTGCAGACTAAAGGGACACAGGGTAACGATACATGGAATACCCTGTACTAAACATCACAGCCATAAAAGGCTGCAGTTACAGAGAGGAAGATGATAAACTGTTAGTGTGTCCATGCTGGGTAAGGACAAGAAATGTTTGTCCTTCATTACAGCAAGTGAGGCTTAGCTTAGGCAGCCGACAAGATTTTTCCAGCTGTAAGATCATGAAGTACTAGATTGGATCACCTGGAGAAGGGCTTATAACACCACACTGAAGAGCTCCCACTAAAAATGTAATTTATCTGCCTCTGCCTTGGAGCTTGGTGAGGCTCTAGACTGCCTTTCTGCATTCCTTCAGAGAGGGTTTATCGGGGAGATGGTAAAACGGGAGTTTAAAGTTCAGCTTTGATCTCCACATTCATGGAGATTTGTTGGGTGCATGGTGTGTCCTGCTCCTAATGATCCCACCTGGCTCAGGGACAAACACCCAGCTCTTGTTGAACAGCAGGGACCCACTGGTTCTGTACAATCCTGACCTTCCCACTCTTCCCAAGCTTTGGTACCCTTTCACCACTGCCATAAGCCAGGCTAGGCTGCATCATCAAAATGGTTCACTTTTATTTTATTTTTGCTAAATGGATTTCCACCTACTCTGCAACCCCGGGGGAAAAGGAAGTTGATTTTGTGGCTGGAGACTGCAGTTCACAGTGACCAGTCCCAAGGGAAAAGATGATATCAGTGTTTCTGAGTTTCCAGTTAATTGTGTTTACTGAAGAATACATAGCATTAGAGTGCCTTGAGCTTTGGCCAAGTTTGTAAAAGTAAATAAAGACAATTCCAGCCTAATGTTAGAAAACCGACCCTTGGATTATTTCTGAGCTCACTTCTTCCAGGAACTAGAATAAACCCTGATGAGTATGATGTGAAATAAGGAGCACTGGACTCATACCTTATTATTTCAGCAAAGAAATGTCTTTGACTGCTGTAGGGAGAAGGCACCTCTCCTCCAGGTGACAGGCCAAAGACAGGGCAGCTCCCTCCTGCCAAGGCTTGTCTGGTGACCCCTCTGCAGCTCAGCAGACTTCCAGTGACCTTCTCAGAAGGATGTGCTCCAAAATGTGCTGTGCAAGGAGGCAGCAGAAGGGGAGATGCTCCATAAAGGGGGACAGGCCAGGAGCTGAGGATGGCCCCAGCACAGGCTGTGTCCTCACTGACGGCACTATCCCACAGCACCTGAGCATGGCAGGCTACACAGGGACCAACCAGTGGCCCATCCGCAGCCCTGGGATGGATCAGGGCAGGGGACATTTAGGGAGGCCTAGCAGGAGATGGGGTTGGAGGCAGATTAACCCACAACACAACTCAAGGTCTGAGTTTAAGCAGAGCCCCTGGTCCATGAGCAGAGGGTGTGGGTGGGGGCCGGGTGGGGCTGGTTGGGGCAGCTAAGGCCTGTTAGTGGCCTCAGGGGCTCTGATACGCTGATCTGCACTCTGAGCCATCTCTGTCCTCCCAGTGAGATCCTGTGCTCTTCCCAGAGGCCATGGCAACCATCAGGTGCCGGCGAGTTCCTCTCCGATCCTTTCCAGCCTCTCTTCCCGCCTGGCCAGCGCTGCCAGCCAGGGTCCTGCTGACTCCTCCTGTGCTTTATGAGCACATCTTGCAAATTGCTCACAGCAATCCTAACACGGCCATTTCTGCCCAGTACAGCCCCATTAGCCAGCAACTCTCTCCTCGGTCTTTAATGATTCAAACCACAAAGCCATTTGTCATGCTACATCTTCTTTCCCAGTGAGTAAAAGTCAATTAGTGTTTTCAACTTTGCTCTGAAACAGGCCCAGCTCCCCCCTGCTTCTTTATGCTACCAGGAAACCATCTACAATAATGACTTCCTTGGATGTCTAGTGCTGTGTTGCAGTGAATTACAAGCTCTCTAAACTTCCCTCCCTGTGTACCAAACACCTTACACAGGAGCCGTGTTTTGCTGCCAGAAATTCCACGATGAATTAGGATTTGAACCTTTCATATGGCTGCTTTGTAAATTTTAATCTTTATGCTCAAGAAAAGAAATATGATTCTGGCTTCCAGGCCTTATTTCTTATTTCAAACATGTAAATCTTCATCCTGCCTTAGTAAAGGAATAAACCCTTGAAAAACAAATGCTCCAAAAGATTTGCACAGTCCAAGTATGTAGGAGTCCTGTGGCCATCAGTGAACTCTGGTGGCCTGCTGTCACCCCAGGGCCCTGGCCAGCACCAGGTGCTGTCACACAGCTCTGGCTCCCTCTGAGTGACTGGCTGCAGCCAGGCCCACGGGGGCTTCAAACACGGGGCTTTGCAGAAGCTAATCAGCTCCAAGCACAAGCTCAGTCTCTCTTGCATTTGTCAGTGTTAGGATGTAAGAAGGCATTAAAACTTGACTGGCACATAATAATTGTATTAGAGCTGCAAGGGTTTTAAAGTTAAAAGACAGTAATGTTCCTAAAATGAAAAATTCAAAACCAGTGCTTTCTATCCTATTGATATTTTGATTCGAAGGAATAGCCATTAATCAGAGCTAATTGAAATTAAATAAGATTTTTTTTATTAAATTATTTAATTGCCTGGCCATTTTGAATTAAAGAAAGCAATTCAATTATTAAATAAAATCAGATGTGCTTAGGTTCATTGCTAGTCAGCAATGAGTTTATACATTTGCTTAAATTTTGTAGAGTCATAGAATGGTTTGGGTGGGAAGGTTTGTCATACCACCCTCTCGTGAGCAGCAGATTCTCAGCAGGTGAATGGCATCCCTGAGCTCCTTGACTGAAATCTCCTATCCCACCAACGTGTCAGCATCCTCCCTTCCACGTTGTGGAAGAGCTGTGAATATCCTTCTATTTGTAGGTAGTCCCTCTTGGGCAGTTTGTGCTGTATCACCTGCCTCAGAGAACCCACACGGCAATTCCTGCTCTGCAGCTCACCGGCAAGCAGAGAGGTGGGCTGGCCTTTGATTCCATGGCATCCTTTCTGGCACCTCGTGGGGTGAGCTGCACGCAGTGCCAGGCTCCTGGTGCTCTGCTGAGTGTGCTCCCTGGCATCCACATCTCCTGACTGGATGGGGCTTGTCCTGGGAAACAGCACCTGGGGCACGAATCAGAGCCTGAGTCACTTTTGGGGAGAGCAGCCACTGGATGGGGCCGAACATGAGCGCAGGGAAGTGTTCGGGAGGGTTTTGCTCATCTCTGATTCAGCCTTGAAAGCAGCTGGCAAAAGTCACCGGGCCTGGCTTTGGGCCCAGCTCACACAATTAGAAAAGTATTAGCTGAACTTAATAGGAAAATCAACATTAAGCAGATAGGAGCTGGTACAGTTGTTAAAGACTATGTAGTGTTTTTCCCTGGCAGAAGCCCAGGCTAATGGAGGGCTTCCAGCACCCAGAGCAGCCTCCAAATGACGCTTAATTGGCCTCTGAAGCAACTCATATAATTACAAACACTTTTAATGAAGCATGAAAAATACAAGAGCCTGGGACTGTGACATGGAGGGAAGAAATTACCTCATGCATCTCAGAAAACAAAGCAAAGCTGCTTTACCTTCTTCCTTACATTAAAGCTTCTTCCCAGCTCCTGCCTGGCCAGTAGACTCCTGTCAGGTGCTAATTTCCAGGGCAGTGCTAAGACCAAGGGGCAATCTAACACAAGACAAAACTTCTGCCTTCTCCTGGCTGTGGGGGACACCTCCCCAGCCCCCCCACCCCCGGGTGGGGGGTGGACACTGGGTGGACACGAGGATGGACTTCGACTGCCCACTGCTGGTGTGCACAGCACAGCCCTGCCTGCAACAACACAGCTGGATCCGGCAGAGGATTTGTTGTTTGATTCTGCTGTAACTTCAGCTAAACGGCCCCCCTGATCTCTGTTCAACAGCTGCTCCCTGGAACACAAGCCTCTGCCCATCACTCAGACACAGCAGCAGCATCTGTGGCACCTGGTTCAGCCAGAGCCATGCACATTCCCTGCCAAACCAGGCACCTGCAGCCCCTGGAATGTGTGTCCCAGAGCAATCTGGTGGAGAGTCCAAGGTACAGCTCCTCAGTTGCTGTGCTAGGTTGAGGCAAAGATCAATGGGGTTTGCGCTGACTGCTGGTCTGTGATTTTCTGGTTCACAGGGGGCAATGTTTTGGCTTGTTTGTTTGTTTTGGGGAAGACTCTCAAGTCTTACTCATGGAGTAACCGAGGTTTGGAAGGGAGTCAGAACCCGTCTGATTCAACACTCACGAAGAGCAAGGACAGACAGGACATCCTGTGTCTTTTCTGTGGATCAGGTGGCACCTGGTCCCACCAAAAGGAAACCTCAGTTAGGAATGTTAGGCAGGATCTAGAGGCAGTTCAATCAAGAAGGCTTCCTCCCTGTACATAAGAACAAAAGAGCTGTACCAGCACCACACCCAGCCTTGTCCAATTAGTCATGCTATCACCCTGGCTAATTAGCCTACTCAGAGCTTTGCAAGGCCACAGCAATATTGCTCGTTTTTCCAGTATCAGTTCAGATCACACTGCACCACTTCACCTTACACTTTTCCCCAGTGTTTATCACTAAGGCCAGGGTCAAGAGCTGTGTGCATCCATCACCCACATCCCTGTTCCCAAAGCTCAGAGCTGCTAATGCAGGGAGAGGAAAAATTCAGGAGAAAAATTCCGATGGCGTCATAAGGAAGGGGAAGGCATGGCCCAGGGACTATCGTAGCTGCCAGAAGGGCAGCAAGGAGGCAGCAGTCAGCTGTGTGCCTGCTGTGGGGTAGATGGACACCACTGAGCATCACTTTGGTGCAGGCTGGTTTACACCACACTGGGATTTGAAGGCTCATGGCCCTACTCACACCTTGGCCTCCCCTCTTGGACCCTGCGTCCCTCCCTCTGGAGAGCTCTGGTCATTTCTCACATGCCTACGTACACCCCACACAGTGTCCATACAAAGCCACCGAGTCACTCAGACCGTGCATGAGGGATAAGAAATTTCCATTCTCTCCAAGAAACTAATTTTGGCTGAACTTACTGAGCCTCCTGTTATTGCTGTGGCATTCATCTGCAGTTACACACTGAGAGATGGACACTGGTCACTGGACCACAATTTTTTTCATATGACTAACACCATCTGCCAGCAACTTCTGTCCAAGAATTTTAGCCCTGCACAGGCCAGACTGTGTCAAGAAGTACTGCAGGAAAACCTCACACATAGCATTTGTGATCTTAGGGGGCACCAGCCAACCTGCTGATGCAAGCAGTGTTGAAGCAAAGGGAGAGCATCCTCTCCCACTCAGGAAGGTGGTGATTAACAGCTACTGTTTCCCTGGCACAATCTGGACACAGTCAGCCCCAAAGAAATTACTTTTTCCTAGGTTTTGCTGGGTTTTGTATAATTTAACACTAAAATGCTAAAATTTGATCAAATCACACTTGGCTAGAGCAAGACCTGTCGTGAGCTTAACTGCCCTCAAGTGATGATAAGCAGAAAGTGCAGATAAATGAGGCACCTGAAGAGGAGCACGTTTTGCAGCAGCCTGAGTGAGACTTCAGAGAGGCTCACTTGTGCACAGGAGGCTTTCCCTCACGTGTCCTAGGCACAAGCCTGGGATTTTGCTTTGAAGTGTCTGCTCTAGCTCTGCCCCAAGGGCTTGCTGGGGTTCCCTGTTTTCAGCTCTGCTCAGATAACCATCACACCAGCTAAATGAGTGCAGCACGGCAAGCACTGAGGCAAAGCAGCACCAAATGATCCCTCAGAAGCCAGGAAAGGACCCCAGCTCCCAGCCTACCTGTTTTTTTACAACTGAGATTACGCGAGTTCCTGCACGCACTCAGTTGCCAGATAATGACTCCAGGAGCAAACATCAAGGGGACAGTTGTGTCTTTGACCACGTCTGCACAGCCCTGCCACAAAAGTAACAGAAACAGAAATAGACAGGGCCTGTGCCATCAACACAAATGGAGATTTGTTATTGATGGGTGTGTCATTGGAAGAGGGTGATCAGGAAACCAGTACGTGATCACCCAGCTCTAGATACTGGAGATCAGAAGCGAGCAGGTGATAAGAGCATCCAGGTCATTCTCAGCAGGGACAGAAGGGTTCTCTGATACAGATGATCTTTAAACTGAGGGTTGATGGTCTGAGTTTGCAGAGTCACAAGGGCCAACCCTTTTGTCCCCTCCAGGCAGCTGATAAGGAACTTCATATCGCGGCATATGTCTGGGATGAGCTGGTGTGAACCAGGCAGCAAAACTGCAGGTACCAGAGAAGTCTGAAAGGATGTTGGAGCCAGGGGGGTTCAGCCTCTTCTCCCAGGCTATTTGTGATAGGACCAGAGAATAAAGTTTTAAGCTGTGCCAGGGGAGGTTTAGGTTGGACATTCGGAGGAATTCCTTCACAGAAAGGGCGATTAGACACCGGAATGGGCTGCCCTGGGAGGAGCTGGAGTCACCGCCCCTGGAGGTGTTTGAGGAAAGACTGGACACGGCACTCAGTGCCACGGTCTGCTTGACAAGGGGCTGTTGGGTCAGAGCTTGGACTCGCTGATCTCGGAGGTCTTTCCAACCAAAATTTGGTTGGATTCTGTGATGCTGTGTGACTCAGCAGGGGTCTGCTGGGGGCATGGGATGGACACATGGGGGTACCAAAGCTGCTCTTCCTGCTGGCTGCAGGTCTGATCCTGCTCACAGAGAGCTCTAAACCTCGGGGGAAACCCTGACAGGGTAGGCTGTGGCTAAACCACCTCTGGAGAAGAAACAGAATGTGATAATGAAAGGCAGGAGGGTGGCAGGGCCGAGAGGAGCTGTGCCCAGGGCGACACCAGGAGCTGCAGTCCCTCATCCTCCATGGCTGGGCCTCAGCCTGTACCCTGCGCTGGAAATCAGGCTCTGTGTTTCCTGGAAAACCCCAAACAACTGACTCCTTTCGCCAGGGAAGCATCTGGGAAGAATATTTCCAGAAGATCGGACTATTGCACTGATTATTTTGCAGTTCTTAAGAAAGGTTCCTCTGTACCTTGCTGCCGAACCAAGCCTCCCTCACCAGCGTGAGGTGGGGAGGATGGAAGGTACCAGCAGGGTATGCAGAGGGATGCACACAGCTCTTTCGGATGTTGATTCCCAAGCAGAGTTGTTCATGTCCCCTTTTTGTGAAGGAGAAAGGACATGTCAGAACTTTTCCAACAGAGGGAGCACCGGGACAGCCATGGCCACTGCCAGCCATCACCTGAGGTGTCTTATTTTGGCGCTGGAAGAGCTGGATGCCCACATATCCATCCTCTGGGCAACATGTATCTACACTGTCAGGATGAGGCTGGAATTTGGTAATCAGAAAGCAAAGATTTTAAACTTGGGGTGAACAAAAGAAAGACTTACTTAGCCTCAGTGACAATATCTAAATTAGGATTTGAAAGGCACTTTCATCTTTTCATTTGGATCAAGCAAAGCAAAAGGTCTCCTGATCTGCAGATCTTCCCTAGGAATTACAAAAACTGCCATTCCAGTTCACTGCAAACTGGAATGGAAATTATTTCATACATGCCACAAAGACACATTTCAGACCAAGAGTCTGTCCTCAGGCATTCTAGGCTGATTGGCAACACACGAAGGGCAACATTTGTATTAGATTTGGTGACCACAGCAATATCAAACTTATTAAAGTTTCATGTTTATCAAGTTGCCGGCATAAGCTGATAAATGATCAACTGTTTTCACTCAACAGAGAGACTAGAATAGCTCCCTTCCTAGTGTGCATACTGCAAGTGCAAATATCATGTTTCCTCTGTTTTGAGGAAGCATTTTTGGCAAGCTTTGCAAAACTTATTTTTGTGATTCCAGTTATTCTAGCTGTGGCAGAAAAACTCAGAGGAGAAAGAGAGGAGCAGCAGATTGGGCCTGATGAGAATCTGGTGTGAAAACCAGAGGTCACCAAGGACAACCAATGCAAAAGCTAAGAAATGTATCAGCAAACCCACAATAATCATGAAGCATGCCATGACTCAGGCTAAAAGCCTGAAAAATTCAAGGAATGGATAGTGGCCAAATGGCAAGGTCTTTTGTCATGGTCATAACAGCACTGGTGACAGTGAGGAATTCATAAAATCCATCCTGCTGCCTAGAATGCAGAATGAAGGATGGGTTCAATTGTTCCTGGTGCTGCTGCTCACATCTGCTGTGTCCCAAAATGTCTCAGATCTTTGCCAGATCACACAGTCTCCAACACAACATGGCGAATGAATCAGATAAGATTTCTTGCGCGACTGGAATTAAACACGCACACAAGGACTTTACTGGAGCAAAGCTTTATCTCTGCTGTGCCTGAAGCTTCCCTGAAGGCTCGCTAAGACTCACAGCCCTCAGCCTATCACTGTGTTAGATAAACAGCAAGTTTCCCTGAGGGTTCCTGCAAATCTGAAGAAGAAATTGGACGGCAGCTTTGGGAAAGCTGCTGATACCCTGATGCCTGGTAACAGAAGCCTTCTGTTGGGAATTCTGGTATTAGCAAAGAGGAAGAGAGACTATGGCTGACTGGTAAAGAATGACAAGGAGTGTCCCTGCCTTGAAGCCAACCTCCTCATTAAATTTCTAAGTCTGAGAGTAGGAAAAGAAAACTACTACTGCAAAACTTTCATAATCTATAAATAAAATTGTCCCAGCTTACATTTTAGAATACAGCTTTTCTCAATCCTCAAAAACCAGTTGAACCTCCCTGGAAAATTTCTCAGCCATTCTGAATATTTCATTGAAATGTGATGTAACATTAGTATTTTTACCTAATTTTCGTGACGAACATCTTTGGGTAATTACTGAAGAGAAAAATCAGAGTGACACATAGCTTTTATACCTTCAGATGCTGTCTTCTTTTGACAGACTTTGAAGATAATATATTTGCATATTCATGTGGGTATTTAGCTATATATTTCAAGTTTTTTGGGGTAAAAATTTTTTTACTGCTCTGATGAGAAATCCACCATACCACATTGTAAGCCCTAGGACTATTTGCATCAGCTAAATCAGGAGATGAGAACAATGTGTTATCAGGAAGAAGTAACAATAAAATATAATAACATATAAGCTGAAAAAAGCATTATTGCAGAAACCCTGGCTGTGCTTTAAATGGGCAGAATGAGGCGTCTCTATATCAGTGCCATATTAATTACACTGGGGGAGCACAGGATGCAACATTGCAGGCATCACAGGCAGCTTCACAGCAGATCCTGAGCTCCTAGGCCCTACCCTGAACACTGAGGTGTGGCCTTTAAAACCTGTTTAGAGTGCTCTCCTAGCCCTGGGGTAGCCCTCTCCTCTGCAGAGCTGCTCTTTTAATATCAAACTCTCCTTACAGTGCCCCTAGTCCTGCACTGTGGATGTTTGACTGTTGCCTTTCCCTGGTCTTAAAATCAGAGCCAAACACAGTTACAAGGGAGAAGGGCTTTACCTGGGTATTTATTTAAGGATCCTTAAGGTGCACTCTCCGTGGGGGTGGAATGCTCTGAGCAGCACACACCGAAATGCACACACACCATACATCACACATACAGTTATAGGCCTTGTGAGTTAGCACATCTATCAAAGATTCCCCAGTGAGAGACTGGAGTGAACCCCTCATCTGAGGAACCTTCCCCCTGGATGGGCCTATCTGAGTTCACAGAATGTGCTCTGGAGAGGACCTTGGTGTCTGGGGCTTTCTGACCCCCAACTGCGAGGCTTCCAGGATGTTTGGTCTCCTGGCTTAACGGAATACTGGGTCTGTGCTAGTTATCAAACCTAAGGAATTAAAAATATATGGGCTAAAAGCACTAAGGATACATAAAAGCTGTATAAAAGAGTATATAAAAAGGGGTATATATAAAAAGGCAAAAAATCATCATAGCATCATGACAAAGCCTGCCCTGGTAGCTCAACCTGGGCTGCAGCATCTCTAGATATTCCTGATAATCTGATTGGAAAAGCAGAGTGAGGACATACCTGACATTAAGCATGTTGGCTCTGCTTAAACCACACAGTGGTTCAGTGGTAGCAGACTCAGTCCTGATGCAACACAGATTTGATTCCCTTGTCTGCTGTAGGGAGTTTCATATTATGGTTAATAGTCAGTGGATTAGGAGTCACAGCCCTCTTGAGCATGACTAAGCAACAGTCCCACACCTTTCCCAGAAGGACCAGAAAGCTCTCAGCCCAATACTTGCTGCTGTTTGCACTGTTGCCATGGGTTGATAAAATCTTTCTCTTCAAAAAAAAACCCAAACCAAAATCAGGTTGTCATGTGAGGAGTCCCTCTGGGTTTCTGTAAGACAGAAATAAACCCAGTAGTGCAGAACTCCAGTAGGAAGGATATTTTGGGCAGGATTTAGAGAACATTCCTGCCTTCAGCATTTCCTGTGAATACCACACTGATAAAAACACATTTTAAGGAAGGCCTGTGAGTGTCCTAGGTGAGCCCTTCCGGAAGCTGGTCATTAACACGCCGTTGTCTAATGAGCACTGATGTCAGAGCTGGCTGTAAACACCGCGTGGTTCAACCGAGGAAGCGGCTTCCTGAAGATTAATGGTGACAGTGATGTATGTCATATGTAAATAGCACTAATCAGAGATGCTGGCCGTGGAACCACGGGCCAGGCAGGAAATGAACACAGCTGAGAACTTTGCAGACTCACTTTCTCATTCTGACCTTTCAAAAGACAAAATAAATTAATTCATCTTAGCCCAGATGTAAACACTTTCCCCGGCAGAAATTCTGATGAAACTACGAAGATTCCCAAGCCTGCGCCACGCTCGAGTTTTCATCAGGGATGGCTTAAAAGTTCCTTTTGAGATGCCTGGCTGGCAGACCCCAAATGCAAAGTGTTATGTTCCTGCTGTCAGCGCTCCGTGTCTGAAGCAACGCAATTTTGTTTCCTTCCTTTTAAACAGCACCAACAAAGGAGGGTTTTTCAACGTGAGCTGTGTGCAGGTGTTGCAATGATCTTCCTTATCTAACTGAAGTATCTCAAATGCCAATCCCCTCCCCTGGGATGAATCTTTTAAGTGCACCACTAAACAAATTCACCGAATTAGCAGACATCGAGCTTCTCTATTCAACATTTCCAATAAAATTATTTTCTTTCTGGATTTGCTTTATGGGCAAGAGATAAATGAACCAAGCATAACTTGGATGATATAGTTATTAAATGTTCGGTCCAGTTATGGTTTCCAATGAGGAATAAACAACATAAATATTGAGGAGTGATAAGGTGTTAAGAAATTACTGAAGAGAAGAGTTATTTATTTAAAACAAATTAATTCAACACATGTAATTTTAATTTTCAAGTCTTCAAATGTCTTTACATGAAAAGGAAATATGGAAATTCATGTTTTCAGCCCATGCTCTTCAGTGTAGTTTCTTTCCATGCTTATTTCCTCACAGGACAGTAGAAACACTCTATTGGTTTTGGTTTTTCATTTTTCTTCTCATAAAGACGAATATTGTTTCCCTTCAGCAGAAACTTATCCCAACAAAAGCCATACTGGTAAGACTGGATTTGAATAAGAACAGTGCTGGAGCTTGGCTGTAGAGGAGCCTGGGCAGTGCCAGAACTGGAGAATGGAAAAGGAGGAGGCAAAGTTTACACTTACCTGGGAAGTGAGGAAAACAGCTTGGAGAGAGATGCAGTGGGATTACTAACAAAGGAGGATTTCCCACTGTGCTCCTGTTCTTTGTGCTGAGCTGAACTGCTCAACTGGGGCTGCGCTTCTATTCAGCTGAACTGAAAGCCTGAATCTCTCAGTGGCTCTCTGTAAGAAAGAAACATGACATTCTCAGTGTACAACACAATGCCCTTGTTGCTAACACTGTCAGTCAATATTTCTTTCACAGAGGGCAGCTATTGTGTCCATACAAATCAAGCATGGCCTGATCATCAGCTGTGACAGGACCTTATCAAACACTAACAGAACCCAGCACAGACACTTTTCAGCCAAAGAACAGGAAGGCCCAAAGGATCTGGACATCACCTCATCAACCTGCACTTTATGGTCTATTCAATTTTACTTTTGTGTCACATGAAGATTGTTATGAAAATACATTTTGTATTCATCCAACTATGAAAGCTCTTGAAAATTGTATTTCTACAAGTAACAGAACATTGACTCAATATTGTTCTCACATTGCAGAGAGAATATTGATTTGAAGGCATAAAAACCAGTAGCCTCCTTCCCAAAAGATTTGTGAATATATTTCAGTGGGTAGAGAAACAGTAGGGAATCAGGACATTTAGTTCCCATCACAAATTTCTTTAGAGCTTTCTAGATCTCTAGTCATGTCATCAACATAATATTCTGTGTCTGCTTTTTCTGGTTTTAAAATAACTCATTCGTTTTTCTCTATCGTCATCTTGCAGCACCTAAAATGGCCCAGAAGCATTTCCAGGGTCATTAATACTGTTGCTATAACTACTGTAGCCTACAGTGCAAAACAGGGATGCTCGTTAGCACCAGCAGCAGTCCTGACAAAACACAGACTGACTTGGAGGCAATTTGGCTACCTCGTGGCCTAGATTTAATATTAGTTTTCTATTAATGGGAGAAAAAAAGCGTGTGCGTGGAGGAAAGATTGTTTGTGATCATTCCCTCCCTCTCCCCACTCCTCCAGCTTTCCAAGTGAATTCTCAGGAGGTGCACAGCACATGGCTGCAGTCAGGACTGATACGATTGCTGCAGTGTAGTACAGGAATAATTCAAGCATCTAAGGCATAAAACCCACTTAGGGTCATTAAAGAGTGGGTTGGACCCACTTCAGACCATGCCTAGTGGGTGCTGAAAGAGGTCACACAGCTGCTCATCCCTATCTAGAAGCTGCCTGGCACAGTAGCCACTCATAATTCACTTCTGAGTGATGTTCCACGCTCCAAATCTATCTTAAATCAGCTTAGATGGACTACAGAGGCTACAATTAACAATGTTTTTCAAGAGCTGAAAACACCAAGTAATGAAATTACGGCTGACGAACACAGGCAGTATTTTAAGCACATAACAGGTAAAAAAAAGCTCATGTAACCACCACATTGCAGAAAAGTGAAATAAAATCATGCAGTCTATATTTATTTACTTATCTGTAAAAGGCAGAATAAATTATTAAACACAGCTGTGGTTAAAGCCAGTTTAAAACATGCATGATATGATGCATAAGCCAACTCTGAAATTGAAAATTAAGTTTAAACCATAACCCTGCTTCTTAAAATCCCTCGGGTTACAAAAGGCAGTTGTGCACTATTTCCCATTCAGTCTGATTTTAAAATTTGTATCACATATGTAATACATGAGAGTTTTCTTTCAGTTTTTCACTCTAAAAAAAAAAAAATCACAATAGATAACATCTTTTTCTTCTTCTAATGTTTTACAAATTTGGATTCCTAGCAGAATTCCTTTTTTTTTTTTTTTTTT